>ML219685.1:9858-20823 GCA_004785975.1 Popillia japonica
CCCCCCCCCCCCCCCCCCCCCCCCTCAATCACTCTATCCTCCTGCTCCTGCACAGTCTCTTTCCATTCACAATTTCTCGCATAAACCTCCTACCATCGCCTTTCTCATTCAAACATCTTCTCCAATTACTCGCTTCCATTCTCTTTTCATCACTCCACCACAGCGCCCCACATTCACTCACCCAGTGCTGCCAGTTGTCCCTTCCATTCCCACATAAAACACATACCCTGTCATTCTCTCTTCTCCAGTATTTACCATCCCCTTCCTCACTCCCACATCTGTATCCATTCATACTTTTTATTATATCGCGTTTTCGCAATCGCACATTGTCTCTCTTGCATACATATATCACGCATTCTACCCACCACTAATTCTTCAATACACATTCCCCTACTTCTGCATTCCATCATACACTCCATTGACCACCCACTCTCCTCAAACATCCTCCTCCTTCTTTCTCCCCATCTTGTCTTCCATACTCCATTCTTCCCTTCCGCCTCCATTAGCCTCAACGCCTCCTTCACTATCTTAGTTTCCTCCCTTCCATACACCTTGCGCTCAAACCTTACTAGTCTTTTCACCGCATTCACCCTCACCTTCTCTTTATGACTCTCTTGCAACACAATACAATCCGGGGTCGACCTTTCCACCCCCAAACACGTCTTGACATACATTAATTGAACTCTTTCTATTTCCTTCTCCTCATTCACCCCCCATATCTCACTTCCATACAGTAATATACTTTTAACACATGCCTCTAATACCACCATTCTTGCTTTAAACGAATCTCTCATTCTCGCTCCCCATGTCTCCCAAATCTGCGCCATAGCCATTTTTGCCTTTTTACAAACATACTTCACATGCTCATTCGTCCCGTTCGACTCACACATCATGTATCCTAGATATCTAAACGTTCTCACTCTCTCTATCTTTTCTCCCTTCCATTCAAACTGTTCCTCCCTCGTTTTCCTTCCCCCTTTCTTAAACACCATCACCTTTGTCTTCTCTACATTCACACGTAAATTTCTTCTCTCAAAGAACCTCTCCAACCTGACAATCATACCTTTCATCTCTCCCACCGTCTTCGCCACACACACCACATCGTCAGTGTACGCCAGACACCACACTTTCTCCCTTCCTAACACCACCCCTCCATCCTGGCCTAGCCGCAACATCTCTTCCATTCTCGCCACATACATGTTAAACAAGATTGGACTTAAGGGGCAACCCTGCCTTAACCCTTTTCTTGTTTCAAACCACTCACTCATTTGCTCACCACATCTCACCGCACTCTTTGTCGTTCTATACATTTTCTCCACGTTTGCCCTAATTCCCTGTGATATACCACCCCGCTCCAAACACTCCATCAGCAACTTTCTGTCCACTGAATCGTACGCCGCTTCCAAATCCAAAAACAGTGCATACACCTTACCCCCTGACTTCGCAATCTCTCGCTCTATCACATAGTTTAGCACCCATACTTGCTCAATCGCGCTTCTTCCTTTCCTGAACCCGGCCTGACTCTGTGGCAACAGCTGTAACTCATCTATTTCACGTTCTAATTTTCGCTGCGCCACTTTCGCAAAAATCTTATAACATGTATTCAACACTGTCACTCCCCTATAACTCTTCACGCCCTCCCTACTTCCCTTCTTATACACCGGCACAATCACACCATACTTCCAGCTTTCCGGCCATTCACGCGTTCCTCTCCAAATCTCATCCAGAAAACCAGCCAATACCCTGATGCCTCACTCTCCACCTGGTCGACCCCGCATGCTTTACCTTTCTTCAACGATGCAATTACCTCTCTCACAAGCTCTATACTTACACCGTCCTCGTCAGGCATTACGTTTACTTCCCTCTCTCGCACCTGATTCCCCTCCACATTCACGCCATCAAGCAGCTCTCTGAAATACTTCTCCCATTCACTCATCGTAATACCGACCGCCCCATTTCTTCTTGACCCCTTCACTCTTTTAACTATATCCCACACCTCACTTTCGACCTTTATCCCCCCAATTTTCTCTATTTCTCTTTCCTCCCACTCATTCTTCTTTCTATCTACTGTCCTTTCGTACCTTCCTTGTTCCTCTAGCAACTGCATTCTATCGATTTGACTCAATCTAAACCTACTCACCGCTTCTCTCAACCCCCTTTTCGCTATCATGCATTCGGCGTCAAACCACCCAGGTTTCACCCCGTCTCTCCTCTCCTTCTTGCATACTGCTTTCCTCACACACTCCATTAGCTGATTTATACTGACTACCTCCCCAAATCTTACCTTTCCAAGGATTTCTCGATACCTTTGGATACCCCTTTCACTCCAACAGCTCACTTCCTTCCTTGCGCTTGTAGACCTCTTTACAGTCACTCCTTCAAATACACACTCTACCGGAAAATGATCTGAACCAGTCATATCTCCCACTTTACATTCATCTACACTCTCCCATACGTTATCACTTACTACAACGTAATCAATCACCGAACTTCCCCTAGCACCTACATATGTATACTTACCACCCCAATCATCTTTCGCCCAGCCATTCAGACATCTCCAATCATTCCTTGTTAGCCATCCTATCATCTTCCGTCCCTCCCCGTTTACCACCTTATCTTTGGATTCCATCACGACTTGGTTTCCCAACTCATCAATGTAGGGATCTCCCATGATTCCAGTCCTCGCATTCCAATCGCCTCCAATTATAACTTTTCTATCTCCATTCGCTCCCCCCGAATAAGTATATATCGCAAAACTATAGGAACTATGTAAATCAAATCATAAATAGTTCCAATTACTTCTACGTAAACACGAGTTGCTAAGTTCCAGGTGTAGTTTGTAGAGTTGTGCAGAAATCTGATTCAGTTGATGGTATGTGTAACGTACAGTCTCTCTGGTCAGTGCGTTCTCGGTACGTCGAATTATTTTTCTAGCCGTGGTACTGCTAATATGGTGTTGAATTCTGACGAAACTAGCAAGATACTGGATGAAGATCTATGGATAACTGTTGACAAGATCAGCTACGAACACTCAGAACAACACTTCAACACTGTAACAAAGAAACATATAAAGAAATTCGACAAACTAAAACCAACGAAGATAAACACTCAACCGGAACTAGACATCTGCAAAACCGTCGTCACCGTCAAAAATACCGAAAGAAGAGATCATCACCTAAATGGAATGTGCTATTCGAAGGTTGCCAAGCGAAGAAGCGGAGGAGATACGACGTGAAACCTGTCGCATTCTACAGAAAGCGAAACCGCCAAAGAAGAACATCACCAAGAATGAGAAGAAAGCACTTGAGGATATACGTCAGAACAAGAACCTGATCATAGTACGAGCTGATAAAGGCAATGCAACGGTGGTCATGGATCGTGAAGATTACAACGTGAAGATCCAGATACTACTGAACCCGGTCTACTACAAGAAACTAAACAAACATCCAACTACGAAGGTAGAAAAGCTAACTAACGACGCTATTAAAAAATCATCAATCCCGCAAGAAGAGCAAAGAAGACTGTTATCATCAGAAAGTCGGCCACCAAGACTGTACGGACTACGGAAGATACATAAATCTGGAAATCCTCTTAGACCAATCGTTAGCACATGTGGCTCAGCTACCTACGAATTAGCCAAATATCTCGCAAAACAGCTTTCGCAATACACCGGGAACATCGAAAGCTTCGTGAAGAACTCTGAACATTTTATCGAGATACTACAACTACATGAAATAACCAAGGAAGATATATTAGTATCCTTTGACGTGGAATCACTATTTACCAACGTATCAGTGGAAGAAACACTACAGATCATCAGGCAACAACTAATACCAAAAGGGTTACAACCCGATTTAATTGACTTGGCGAGACTGTGCCTTATCTCAACCTACTTCCTGTGGAACGAAGAATTCTACGAACAAGCGAGTGGTGCTGCAATGGGATTTCCTCTATCACCTGTCATCGCCCACATCTTCATGGAAGCATTCGAACAAGAGGCAATTGAATCTAGTAAAATGAAATCTAAATGCTGGTACAGATATGTAGATGACACCTTTGTCATATAGCCGCACGGACGGAAAGCACAGGATGAATACATGGAACATATCAACAGGAAACACTTAAACATCAACTTCACGATGGAAATCGAAGAGGACGGTACCTTACCCTTCCTAGACGTCCTAGTGCAACATACCGACAGCAGTAGATTAGGCCACAGTGTATATCGTAAGAAGACACACAGATCGGTATCTACATGCAACATCTCTACCTTCCACAGCAGAAGAGGTCCCTCATCAACACACTAGTGAGAAGAGCAGAGAAAATCAGCGACGCACATCATAGACAGAGTCAAACCCAACACGTCAAAACCGCTTTGCAGAAGAACGGCTACAGTAAAAAAGACATAAGGAAACCCCGAAAAGAGATAAACAACCAGGACCAACAAGAGGCAGAGGATACGCATACCTACCGTATATAGCCGAAGTCCCTGACAGACTTAAGAAGACCTTAGAGAAAAGAAACATCACTACTCGATTCAACACAGTGACAAAAATAGAACAACTACTTCCTCTCAACAAAGACGCGTTGCCGAAACTACTAAGCAAAGGCATATACGAATTGAATTGTCAATGCGGGAAGAGCTACATCGGCCAAACGGGACGCAGTATACAATGCAGAGTGAAGGACCACGAGAGAGACGCACGTCTTGGACATAGCCAAAAATCTGCAGTAGCGGAACACCTGCAGCAACAAGGAGGCCACAGCATAAGCTACAGCGACGTGAAGGTATTAGCCAGAACTAGCCACTACCATCCGACGATAATACGCGAGTCTGTAGAAATAATAAAAAACAATCACAACAACTTTAATAGTGAAAACGGATACAAACTCAGCAATACCTGGAAGTTGACACTACGAGATCGTCATACAAGAAACGGTGGTGTTCATCGGACAGGTACGGTCATGGATCAACTGAGCGAAACGGCTACGGATCAACGAAGCGGTACGGTTGATGGGACGTTGAAACACTAGTCCAGAATAAATTAAGCTTGTGGTGTTTGATGTTACCGAAATGTATCTGTACTGTACAAGTCCACAGTTCCAAGTCCTATTATATATATTTTACACAATAAAGTACGCACAATAAAATCGCGGATACAAGAAGTTGTTAACTATGATAAAGCTTGATATTACAAATTAAAATTTAATTCTAAACATGTTTCCTAAAAAACTTTTTGTCATACTTCCAACGCGAAGCCGAATTTGAAAAATGATACTGCACTGCTTTAGATGAGTTTAGACATTTATGTGAAGTAGTTTATAGCTTATGGAAATGGTTTGAAAGACTAAACAACGTAGGCCAAGGTAACCGCACTATGCTGCGTACAAAGACACACTGAAATCAGCGGCAATGAAAAAGCTAACCTATTGTCAAAGAAGGCCCCAAAAACTTGCAAAAGAAATCATTTTTACATATGTCGATGGTTAGTGGTTGATAAAATTTTTGTATTCTTCTTCTAAATTTTCTAATTCTGTATACCTAACAATAAGCATTGCAGCAGTCAATAGTCAGAGCGATGTAGTCAATATGACAAAAATATATGTATGTATAATATGTACTGAATATCCAATGTATAGTGTATGTGATATCTAATAATACACTAACTTATTCAATTGGGTTGTAGTAGTTGCATAAGGAAATGCGTACTTTTATTACTCAGAAGAATATTCAAAATTATTTTGAGTACCGTATAAAAACAGCTTTTGGTAAATAAATCAACACAAGAATAACATAAAAAGTGCATTAGACAAACATTCTCAAAATTACTTACACTTATACGCTGTACATTCACTACTACAATGGTATTCCCATCACGCTTGTATATAAACATATCTACATATATTCTCGTACATTTGGACGTGTATGCGATTAGAAGGACGTCGCTCCCACTGCTGCTGTTTATGGAAATTGAAGGGCCAGATGTGCGAGGAATACTTCAGCAAAATTTGCATCAATATCAGTGACACTTCATTATAATTTGACGTCGGAATAATTCTCATCACTCCCTTGTGTATAGGACAGGAAGTCCGAATAATAAAACTTCACACAATATTGTGTGGCACAAAAAACAAAAGAGCATAAAACTGTAATATTCGTCAAACGGAGAAAAAATGTATAGAGACATGCGTAAAGAATTAACGATGTAAATCCGATTAACAACGTTAATTTGTGAACCATAACGGTGGTAATATCTTGCTGCTGTAAAGTAACGACAGGCAAGTTATTAATACATATGTACCTATGCTGTTGAAAAAGTTTTCCAGAAATTATTGATTCATATATATGTATGTAGATACGCTGACCACATAGAACGAATGTTAGTTCAGATCTCAAAATTTGCGTACCTACATAATTTTCAAAATGCGCTTGTAGTACAAAAATCTCGAGAAGAATAAATACTGTATAAGTAAAAAGCGAATTATTGCAGAAGCATGAATGGTTATTTTGGGATGCTTGATCAATCGCTAGACCAGGCAAACAGGTAAAACTCAGCACTTATCACACATTTGTAAATAATATAACTTGAAGATCGTAACAGATAGAGCAGTGCTCTCGGGGACTTTTTTGTAGAAAATGTTATAATCTAAAAACTATATACTTCTAAACATTCACTAGCATATATACTTAGAATACTATCTTAGGGCAACATATTCAAGTTTAGAAAGAACGAAAGAGTAATACAATGTTTTAATCAAATGAATATTATGGAAAAGCTTTAATATAACATTTACTGGCATTGACATAAAGCTTATATCGATGATACCATTCCACCAGCTTATCTAAGTTAGCTTGAAGGATCATTAAATCGTGCATTGTGCAAATATGGTTGTACCGTTTAATAACATCAGCATTGGCAAGAACAGGATAGGAGAAAAAAAGTAGGACATCGTTTATTAGTAAAATGAACAATAGAGGACCCAACTTGAGATTATACATTTCTAGATTGCATATAGAAGTTACCTACACATATTGCATCAGTCCACGAATGAGTTAACCAACAGAAACAAAATTCTCAGGGTGCCAGGTTAGCCCACTCAGGGGTCGTGCACGAGTAGCACAGGTGAAATTCAATATAAATCTTAACACTCTAAATACCTCTTTTATTATAATTAAATCCTTAAAATTGCTATCATCTCCATCAAATTAAATTAAACAAAAATTCTACTTTACCGACAGTCCCTGCATACATATTTTAAGGTCATTAACCCACCAATTAATCTGAGTAGTTTTCTTTTTATAATTAGGTACTAACTTCGTTTTTGATTTTTATGGTTATTGTGTTATTATTAAGTTTATATAAAAAAATTATGCACTCGAAGAGTGAAGATCGTAATCGGTAAATGAACTCAATACCGATAAAAAATGTAACGAAGTCAAAAGGGTACAGGAAAAAAAAATCTAACCTTAAATTTCAAATCCTATTACCGCAACCAGATATTACAGCCTTGGGAAACGGACGGAAATTAGGATAGAAGGAATCGTTTGGCCAATCCTAGGGCTTAGCAAATAAAATAAACATTAAAAATCCCATTTTAAATAAGGAAATTTCAGATACAAATTTTTTAATACACTTGGCGTCCTTTTTGAAAAAAAAAAAAATCGACAAAACTCTCGTGACGGCTAGGGACATGCTGACCCAGTTATTTAAATTTTTCACGAAAAGTGTTATTTTTTTCATTGGAGGAAATGAGGAATACAAATTTGATAATGACATCTTGAAGAAACAAATTATTAATGGACCAATTTCCAAGTTTTCTACTAATGAAATTGATAACATTATTAAATTATATGTTTTCAGACACCTACAATTTTGGCCGAATATTTTACATTAACTCTAAGTATTAAGTAAACTAACGAACTTAACCTCTATAACACTTTTTTCGTGCGTATTTTTGGTTTAACTGAATTTACTTTATTATTCCAATGGTAGTGCCTAAAATTGCTGCGAAATTAATTTACTCAACCCAGTTTTACGTTCGTTCATTACTTAAATTACATAATTTTGACATATGACCTTATAGAGTGGTTTTTCTTAATAATAACGAGTTTCTAGGCTTTCCAACCTGGTTTAATCCAGCTGCCCGGGCTCTTGCTACAATCCGACCATCCTAGTCACATTGGCCCGAACAACAGCTAGATCTCCCCGAGGTTTTCCAGCTGGTCTAAAATACTTAATTCTACCTAACCGCTTGTACAAGTATTCTTTTAATTCTAAATGTAAATAAAATACTTAGTGCTTATGTTTTCTCTACACAATATGTACTACTACTATATAAATATATATAATACGTAGGCTATCTATTAGCCTAAATAAATCTTCATTCGTTAAATATTTATCCATAAGCAAATGGAATAGATACATACAGGAGTTATATCTAGAATATATTTCCTGAGAAAAGAAACTTACTAAGAACATACATATAAGGCAACACTAAACGAAGACTAAGCTTCTGACTTTACTTGGATACAAGCATATATAGATCGATTTCAACGTCTAGACAATGTAATTAACTATGCGATGTGCGAAACGTAGCTCCTTAATTGAATAACTTCTAAGCTCTATGTGTTTAGTAAGAGCGTTAATTTGTTTGTAATTGTAAATTGTTTACTTATCGGCTTCAGTAAGCTCAAATAGCACAAGACTGTATCCAATGTCAATTCAAGCGAAGGCTCATTTATTTATGTTGGTAGCAAATAAATGTCATGCAATATCTAAAGCAATTAATTTATACTTTGGCTTGGTTATGAGATAGAGTTATGTTAATATTTACCGAAAAAATTATTACAATTGCATTCATTGTAATTGTTTGCAAATGGCAACCATGGCAATCCCATTTGAATAACAGCAAGTATTGTGCTACATTAATATTTGGCGAAATAAATCAATGAAACTATGAAATCTGGTACAAAATGAAATGACTTATATCGAAAACTGCGGATAGAGTAATTCCACTAATTAGACTTCGATAAACTAATAAGAGAACTAATATATTAACTCGCTACAACAAACCTGGATCATCAACCTGCTTGTACCAAACAGATATTAATTAATAAATTAATTTTGGACAGATCTGTTCGACGTAGTGCTGATTTGAACACAAATAGAATTATGCCTCTATCGGTAAAAAAGAGCAACACATTAGATTGATGCATGAGTGTCACCAGGTACTGACTTAGCAAAACAATAGAATTGAATATACCGCAAACAACTTGGTTTAAATCAAAAGAAATCTTGGTAAAACAATAGAAAATATTGAAATACTCTATACCAGAACTAAATAGTTCGCTGAAAACAAAACAGGTTTGTTCAAGATCAAATCTAAAGCAAATCGTAAAACGGTGTAACTCTTGTCTCCTCCGCGTAAAACAAGTGCTATTGGATATATGTATGTGTACATACATATGCACATTTTCCTGTTAATGAAATTGTATCAATATGTGTTAATGTATATATATGATTATATTTGAAGCGGTTCTTAAGTTTATTCTTAGGTTATTCTAGCGGTATAACTTTCTTTAAAAAAATTTGGCTATCAAAGCAGCTTAAAATATCCCTTACTTACTTACCACTAATATTGGATCATTCAGCGAATCAAGGAACCTTCTTTTAAGTATTGGAAAGAAATTATGGAGGGGGGAGGGGTATTAGAAGGTCAGTATAACTGGACGTGCAAACCACGCTTGAGGCAAAAACCTTCTTATTTGTACTGTATATATTTTACTAACAATAATAAAACGTCAACGCCCTCATAATAGAAACAAATTAAATAGTTTAGTATTATAATTTTAGTTATAGTATGCCAACTAGGAAGAACAGCTGTAGCTGATAGTTGTCTAATTGGTTCTAATAAACTTAATTTACTGTGTACTTGTCACTGCAAAGCTGTACAAATGAATGAATAAACCTATTATAATTATAACATTTCAATCTTGTAACTTTTCGTTTTTGCCGATATTCCATTTGCTTTTATTACCCTTCCATTCAGCACAAATGCATTATGTTCGTTTAGAGCACACCACACCAAAATTCCTACACTTGGTTTGTACTGCAGCAACACAGGGCTACCTTCAAATAGCGATTAAACTACGCGAATCTGAGAACTTTAAATGTGTAACGAAACATGAAAAAAGAAATCTGTTGCTGACATATCAAAAACTTTCAAAAACACATGAAACATGAATATTAGAATTTAGAAAGAATAACAGCAGTTCAGTGACATACAGCGTTGTCAATTTTATCAAGTCTTTTATTATTCGTACAGCTAGAAAGCTATTACTGATGCAATTCAAACAATATCTCCAGAAGTGTTAATTAAAGTTTCCGACAATATGAAAAAGAGGGTTAGTACGTTTTTGAAAGAAATAGTGAACATTTTAAAAATATTTTATAATAAGTAATTATAATAAAGTTTAAGTCTAGTTTAATAACCTAATTATTTTCTTTATAATTTGTTGGTTGTAAAAATAACAGGTATGTTGATTTTAGAAATAAAAATATCCTGGGATATCATAAGTTATTATCTTGATTTTCAATTTTACTTTAAGCAATCACTAAGCTTAACTACCAGTCATTTTTTATATCTTTGAACAAAATTTAAATTTAATTGCATCAGCTAAATAGCTACACACGTTTTTATATGACAATAAGAGGTTGTGTTGATTATTCCTATCCTTATGTATAGTTCGTTTCACTATATTCACTATTTTTGGACGTCTCAATCATTGTTGCTCGCAATGTATGATAATGTATTTATCATAGCCATGAAGAAACAACATGAGGCAAAACGTTTTTCCTACATCAACATACATAATACTAAATATCAAATTAAATTAGTTTGTCAAGTTGATCTATAGTTGGAGTAAACAGTAATAAATGTTGAGTTACTTTTAAGTAAACAATA
>ML219686.1:9869-20802 GCA_004785975.1 Popillia japonica
CCCCCCCCCCCCCCCCCCCCCCCCTCAATCACTCTATCCTCCTGCTCCTGCACAGTCTCTTTCCATTCACAATTTCTCGCATAAACCTCCTACCATCGCCTTTCTCATTCAAACATCTTCTCCAATTACTCGCTTCCATTCTCTTTTCATCACTCCACCACAGCGCCCCACATTCACTCACCCAGTGCTGCCAGTTGTCCCTTCCATTCCCACATAAAACACATACCCTGTCATTCTCTCTTCTCCAGTATTTACCATCCCCTTCCTCACTCCCACATCGGAAACGTGCTATCATTCTTTGCTCTTCTCCATTCATCCCGCCTCTCAGATACTCTGGTAGTCCGCCTATAATCTGTATCCATTCATACTTTTTATTATATCGCGTTTTCGCAATCGCACATTGTCTCTCTTGCATACATATATCACGCATTCTACCCACCACTAATTCTTCAATACACATTCCCCTACTTCTGCATTCCATCATACACTCCATTGACCACCCACTCTCCTCAAACATCCTCCTCCTTCTTTCTCCCCATCTTGTCTTCCATACTCCATTCTTCCCTTCCGCCTCCATTAGCCTCAACGCCTCCTTCACTATCTTAGTTTCCTCCCTTCCATACACCTTGCGCTCAAACCTTACTAGTCTTTTCACCGCATTCACCCTCACCTTCTCTTTATGACTCTCTTGCAACACAATACAATCCGGGGTCGACCTTTCCACCCCCAAACACGTCTTGACATACATTAATTGAACTCTTTCTATTTCCTTCTCCTCATTCACCCCCCATATCTCACTTCCATACAGTAATATACTTTTAACACATGCCTCTAATACCACCATTCTTGCTTTAAACGAATCTCTCATTCTCGCTCCCCATGTCTCCCAAATCTGCGCCATAGCCATTTTTGCCTTTTTACAAACATACTTCACATGCTCATTCGTCCCGTTCGACTCACACATCATGTATCCTAGATATCTAAACGTTCTCACTCTCTCTATCTTTTCTCCCTTCCATTCAAACTGTTCCTCCCTCGTTTTCCTTCCTCCTTTCTTAAACACCATCACCTTTGTCTTCTCTACATTCACACGTAAATTTCTTCTCTCAAAGAACCTCTCCAACCTGACAATCATAGCTTTCATCTCTCCCACCGTCTTCGCCACACACACCACATCGTCAGCGTACGCCAGACACCACACTTTCTCCCTTCCTAACACCACCCCTCCATCCTGGCCTAGCCGCAACATCTCTTCCATTCTCGCCACATACATGTTAAACAAGATTGGACTTAAGGGGCAACCCTGCCTTAACCCTTTTCTTGTTTCAAACCACTCACTCATTTGCTCACCACATCTCACCGCACTCTTTGTCGTTCTATACATTTTCTCCACGTTTGCCCTAATTCCCTGTGATATACCACCCCGCTCCAAACACTCCATCAGCAACTTTCTGTCCACTGAATCGTACGCCGCTTCCAAATCCAAAAACAGTGCATACACCTTACCCCCTGACTTCGCAATCTCTCGCTCTATCACATAGTTTAGCACCCATACTTGCTCAATCGCGCTTCTTCCTTTCCTGAACCCGGCCTGACTCTGTGGCAACAGCTGTAACTCATCTATTTCACGTTCTAATTTTCGCTGCGCCACTTTCGCAAAAATCTTATAACATGTATTCAACACTGTCACTCCCCTATAACTCTTCACGCCCTCCCTACTTCCCTTCTTATACACCGGCACAATCACACCATACTTCCAGCTTTCCGGCCATTCACGCGTTCCTCTCCAAATCTCATCCAGAAAACCAGCCAATACCCTGATACATTCGTCTGTTGCCCACATCCATGCCTCACTCTCCACCTGGTCGACCCCGCATGCTTTACCTTTCTTCAATGATGCAATTACCTCTCTCACAAGTTCTATACTTACACCGTCCTCGTCAGGCATTACATTTACTTCCCTCTCTCGCACCTGATTCCCCTCCACATTCACGCCATCAAGCAACTCTCTGAAATACTTCTCCCATTCACTCATCGTAATACCGACCGCCCCATTTCTTCTTGACCCCTTCACTCTTTTAACTATATCCCACACCTCACTTTCGACCTTTATCCCCCCAATTTTCTCTATTTCTCTTTCCTCCCACTCATTCTTCTTTCTATCTACTGTCCTTTCGTACCTTCCTTGTTCCTCTAGCAACTGCATTCTATCGATTTGACTCAATCTAAACCTACTCACCGCTTCTCTCAACCCCCTTTTCGCTATCATGCATTCGGCGTCAAACCACCCAGGTTTCACCCCGTCTCTCCTCTCCTTCTTGCATACTGCTTTCCTCACACACTCCATTAGCTGATTTATACTGACTACCTCCCCAAATCTTACCTTTCCAAGGATTTCTCGATACCTTTGGATACCCCTTTCACTCCAACAGCTCACTTCCTTCCTTGCGCTTGTATACCTCTTTACAGTCACTCCTTCAAATACACACTCTACCGGAAAATGATCTGAACCAGTCATATCTCCCACTTTAAATTCATCTACACTCTCCCATACGTTATTACTTACTACAACGTAATCAATCACCGAACTTCCCCTAGCACCTACATATGTATACTCACCACCCCAATCATCTTTCGCCCAGCCATTCAGACATCTCCAATCATTCCTTGTTAGCCATCCTATCATCTTCCGTCCCTCCCCGTTTACCACCTTATCTTTGGATTCCCTCACGACTTGGTTTCCCAACTCATCAATGTAGGGATCTCCCATGATTCCAGTCCTCGCATTCCAATCGCCTCCAATTATAACTTTTCTATCTCCATTCGCTCCCCCCGAATAAGTATATATCGCAAAACTATAGGAACTATGTAAATCAAATCATAAATAGTTCCAATTACTTCTACGTAAACACGAGTTGCTAAGTTCCAGGTGTAGTTTGTAGAGTTGTGCAGAAATCTGATTCAATTGATGGTATGCGTAACGTACAGTCTCTCTGGTCAGTGCGTTCTCGGTACGTCGAATTATTTTTCTAGCCGTGGTACTGCTAATATGGTGTTGAATTCTGACGAAACTAGCAAGATACTGGATGAAGATCTATGGATAACTGTTGACAAGATCAGCTACGAACACTCAGAACAACACTTCAACACTGTAACAAAGAAACATATAAAGAAATTCGACAAACTAAAACCAACGAAGATAAACACTCAACCGGAACTTAGACATCTGCAAAACCGTCGTCACCGCCAAAAATACCGAAAGAAGAGATCATCACCTAAATGGAATGTGCTATTCGAAGGTTGCCAAGCGAAGAAGCGGAGGAGATACGACGTGAAACCTGTCGCATTCTACAGAAAGCGAAACCGCCAAAGAAGAACATCACCAAGAATGAGAAGAAAGCACTTGAGGATATACGTCAGAACAAGAACCTGATCATAGTACGAGCTGATAAAGGCAATGCAACGGTGGTCATGGATCGTGAAGATTACAACGTGAAGATCCAGATACTACTGAACCCGGTCTACTACAAGAAACTAAACAAACATCCAACTACGAAGGTAGAAAAGCTAACTAACGACGCTATTAAAAAATCATCAATCCCGCAAGAAGAGCAAAGAAGACTGTTATCATCAGAAAGTCGGCCACCAAGACTGTACGGACTACGGAAGATACATAAATCTGGAAATCCTCTTAGACCAATCGTTAGCACATGTGGCTCAGCTACCTACGAATTAGCCAAATATCTCGCAAAACAGCTTTCGCAATACACCGGGAACATCGAAAGCTTCGTGAAGAACTCTGAACATTTTATCGAGATACTACAACTACATGAAATAACCAAGGAAGATATATTAGTATCCTTTGACGTGGAATCACTATTTACCAACGTATCAGTGGAAGAAACACTACAGATCATCAGGTAACAACTAATACCAAAAGGGTTACAACCCGATTTAATTGACTTGGCGAGACTGTGCCTTATCTCAACCTACTTCCTGTGGAACGAAGAATTCTACGAACAAGCGAGTGGTGCTGCAATGGGATTTCCTCTATCACCTGTCATCGCCCACATCTTCATGGAAGCATTCGAACAAGAGGCAATTGAATCTAGTAAAATGAAATCTAAATGCTGGTACAGATATGTAGATGACACCTTTGTCATATAGCCGCACGGACGGAAAGCACAGGATGAATACACGGAACATATCAACAGGAAACACTTAAACATCAACTTCACGATGGAAATCGAAGAGGACGGTACCTTACCCTTCCTAGACGTCCTAGTGCAACATACCGACAGCAGTAGATTAGGCCACAGTGTATATCGTAAGAAAACACACAGATCAGAAACATCACTACTCGATTCAACACAGTGACAAAAATAGAACAACTACTTCCTCTCAACAAAGACGCGTTGCCGAAACTACTAACCAAAGGCATATACGAATTGAATTGTCAATGCGGGAAGAGCTACATCGGCCAAACGGGACGCAGTATACAATGCAGAGTGAAGGACCACGAGAGAGACGCACGTCTTGGACATAGCCAAAAATCTGCAGTAGCGGAACACCTGCAGCAACAAGGAGGCCACAGCATAAGCTACAGCGACGTGAAGGTATTAGCCAGAACTAGCCACTACCATCCGACGATAATACGCGAGTCTGTAGAAATAATAAAAAACAATCACAACAACTTTAATAGTGAAAACGGATACAAACTCAGCAATACCTGGAAGTTGACACTACGAGATCGTCATACAAGAAACGGTGGTGTTCATCGGACAGGTACGGTCATGGATCAACTGAGCGAAACGGCTACGGATCAACGAAGCGGTACGGTTACGGATGGGCGATGCGGAACGGGAATGGGACGTTGAAACACTAGTCCAGAATAAATTAAGCTTGTGGTGTTTGATGTTACCGAAATGTATCTGTACTGTACAAGTCCACAGTTCCAAGTCCTATTATATATATTTTACACAATAAAGTACGCACAATAAAATCGCGGATACAAGAAGTTGTTAACTATGATAAAGCTTGATATTACAAATTAAAATTTAATTCTAAACATGTTTCCTAAAAAACTTTTTGTCATACTTCCAACGCGAAGCCGAATTTGAAAAATGATACTGCACTGCTTTAGATGAGTTTAGACATTTATGTGAAGTAGTTTATAGCTTATGGAAATGGTTTGAAAGACTAAACAACGTAGGCCAAGGTAACCGCACTATGCTGCGTACAAAGACACACTGAAATCAGCGGCAATGAAAAAGCTAACCTATTGTCAAAGAAGGCCCCAAAAACTTGCAAAAGAAATCATTTTTACATATGTCGATGGTTAGTGGTTGATAAAATTTTTGTATTCTTCTTCTAAATCTTCTAATTCTGTATACCTAACAATAAGCATTGCAGCAGTCAATAGTCAGAGCGATGTAGTCAATATGACAAAAATATATGTATGTATAATATGTACTGAATATCCAATGTATAGTGTATGTGATATCTAATAATACACTAACTTATTCAATTGGGTTGTAGTAGTTCCATAAGGAAATGCGTACTTTTATTACTCAGAAGAATATTCAAAATTATTTTGAGTACCGTATAAAAACAGCTTTTGGTAAATAAATCAACACAAGAATAACATAAAAAGTGCATTAGACAAACATTCTCAAAATTACTTACACTTATACGCTGTACATTCACTACTACAATGGTATTCCCATCACGCTTGTATATAAACATATCTACATATATTCTCGTACATTTGGACGTGTATGCGATTAGAAGGACGTCGCTCCCACTGCTGCTGTTTATGGAAATTGAAGGGCCAGATGTGCGAGGAATACTTCAGCAAAATTTGCATCAATATCAGTGACACTTCATTATAATTTGACGTCGGAATAATTCTCATCACTCCCTTGTGTATAGGACAGGAAGTCCGAATAATAAAACTTCACACAATATTGTGTGGCACAAAAAACAAAAGAGCATAAAACTGTAATATTCGTCAAACGGAGAAAAAATGTATAGAGACATGCGTAAAGAATTAACGATGTAAATCCGATTAACAACGTTAATTTGTGAACCATAACGGTGGTAATATCTTGCTGCTGTAAAGTAACGACAGGCAAGTTATTAATACATATGTACCTATGCTGTTGAAAAAGTTTTCCAGAAATTATTGATTCATATATATGTATGTAGATACGCTGACCACATAGAACGAATGTTAGTTCAGATCTCAAAATTTGCGTACCTACATAATTTTCAAAATGCGCTTGTAGTACAAAAATCTCGAGAAGAATAAATACTGTATAAGTAAAAAGTGAATTATTGCAGAAGCATGAATGGTTATTTTGGGATGCTTGATCAATCGCTAGACCAGGCAAACAGGTAAAACTCAGCACTTATCACACATTTGTAAATAATATAACTTGAAGATCATAACAGATAGAGCAGTGCTCTCGGGGACTTTTTTGTAGAAAATGTCATAATCTAAAAACTATATACTTCTAAATATTCACTAGCATATATACTTAGAATACTATCTTAGGGCAACATATTCAAGTTTAGAACGAGCGAAAGAGTAATACAATGTTTTAATCAAATGAATATTATGGAAAAGCTTTAATATAACATTTACTGGCATTGACATAAAGCTTATATCGATGATACCATTCCACCAGCTTATCTAAGTTAGCTTGAAGGATCATTAAATCGTGCATTGTGCAAATATGGTTGTACCGTTTAATAACATCAGCATTGGCAAGAACAGGATAGGAGAAAAAAAGTAGGACATCGTTTATTAGTAAAATGAACAATAGAGGACCCAACTTGAGATTATACATTTCTAGATTGCATATAGAAGTTACCTACACATATTGCATAAGTCCACGAATGAGTTAACCAACAGAAACAAAATTCTCAGGATCCCAGGTTAGCCCACTCAGGGGTCGTCCACGAGTAGCACAGGTGAAATTGCTTAAGAAACTCGCTAAACAAATATCATCCCTCTCAACAAGGACACTGCTATTTCGAAAAAATCAACAATTTCTTTTAAATAACTAACAATACATATACAACTTAAATTAATGGTAAATTCAATATAAATCTTAACACTCTAAATACCTGTTTTATTATAATTAAATCCTTAAAATTGCTATCATCTCCATCAAATTAAATTAAACAAAAATTCTACTTTACCGACAGTCCCTGCATACATATTTTAAGGTCATTAACCCACCAATTAATCTGAGTAGTTTTCTTTTTATAATTAGGTACTAACTTCGTTTTTGATTTTTATGGTTATTGTGTTATTATTAAGTTTATATAAAAAAATTATGCACTCGAAGAGTGAAGATCGTAATCGGTAAATGAACTCAATACCGATAAAAAATGTAACGAAGTCAAAAGGGTACAGGAAAAAAAAATCTAACCTTAAATTTCAAATCCTATTACCGCAACCAGATATTACAGCCTTGGGAAACGGACGGAAATTAGGATAGAAGGAATCGTTTGGCCAATCCTAGGGCTTAGCAAATAAAATAAACATTAAAAATCCCATTTTAAATAAGGAAATTTCAGATACAAATTTTTTAATACACTTGGCGTCCTTTTTGAAAAAAAAAATCGACAAAACTCTCGTTACGGCTAGGGACATGCTGACCCAGTTATTCAAATTTTTCTCGAAAAGTGTTATTTTTTTCATTGGAGGAAATGAGGAATACAAATTTGATAATGACATCTTGAAGAAACAAATTATTAATGGACCAATTTCCAAGTTTTCTACTAATGAAATTGATAACATTATTAAATTATATGTTTTCAGACACCTACAATTTTGGCCGAATATTTTACATTAACTCTAAGTATTAAGTAAACTAACGAACTTAACCTCTATAACACTTTTTTCGTGCGTATTTTTGGTTTAACTGAATTTACTTTATTATTCCAATGGTAGTGCCTAAAATTGCTGCGAAATTAATTTACTCAACCCAGTTTTACGTTCGTTCATTACTTAAATTACATAATTTTGACATATGACCTTATAGAGTGGTTTTTCTTAATAATAACGAGTTTCTAGGCTTTCCAACCTGGTTTAATCCGGCTGCCCGGGCTCTTGCTACAATCCGACCATCCTAGTCACATTGGCCCGAACAACAGCTAGATCTCCCCGAGGTTTTCCAGCTGGTCTAAAATACTTAATTCTACCTAACCGCTTGTACAAGTATTCTTTTAATTCTAAATGTAAATAAAATACTTAGTGCTTATGTTTTCTCTACACAATATGTACTACTACTATATAAATATATATAATACGTAGGCTATCTATTAGCCTAAATAAATCTTCATTCGTTAAATATTTATCCATGAGCAAATGGAATAGATACATACAGGAGTTATATCTAGAATATATTTCCTGAGAAAAGAAACTTACTAAGAACATACATATAAGGCAACACTAAACGAAGACTAAGCTTCTGACTTTATTTGGATACAAGCATATATAGATCGATTTCAACGTCTAGACAATGTAATTAACTATGCGATGTGCGAAACGTAGCTCCTTAATTGAATAACTTCTAAGCTCTATGTGTTTAGTAAGAGCGTTAATTTGTTTGTAATTGTAAATTGTTTACTTATCAGCTTCAGTAAGCTCAAATAGCACAAGACTGTATCCATTGTCAATTCAAGCGAAGGCTCATTTATTTATGTTGGTAGCAAATAAATGTCATGCAATATCTAAAGCAATTAATTTATACTTTGGCTTGGTTATGAGATAGAGTTATGTTAATATTTACCGAAAAAATTATTACAATTGCATTCATTGTAATTGTTTGCAAATGGCAACCATGGCAATCCCATTTGAATAACAGCAAGTTTTGTGCTACATTAATATTTGGCAAAATAAATCAATGCAACTATGAAATCTGGTATAAAATGAAATGACTTGTATCGAAAACTGCGGATAGAGTAATTCCACTAATTAGACTTCGATAAACTAATAAGAGAACTAATATATTAACTCGCTACAACAAACCTGGATCATCAACCTGCTTGTACCAAACAGATATTAATTAATAAATTAATTTTGGACAGATCTGTTCGACGTAGTGCTGATTTGAACACAAATAGAATTATGCCTCTATCGGTAAAAAAGGGCAACACATTAGATTGATGCATGAGTGTCACCAGGTACTGACTTAGCAAAACAATAGAATTGAATATACCGCAAACAACTTGGTTTAAATCAAAAGAAATCTTGGTAAAACAATAGAAAATATTGAAATACTCTATACCAGAACTAAATAGTTCGCTGAAAACAAAACAGGTTTGTTCAAGATCAAATCTAAAGCAAATCGTAAAACGGTGTAACTCTTGTCTCCTCCGCGTAAAACAAGTGCTATTGGATATATGTATGTGTACATACATATGTACATTTTCCTGTTAATGAAATTGTATCAATATGTGTTAATGTATATATATTATTATATTTGAAGCGGTTCTTAAGTTTATTCTTAGGTTATTCTAGCGGTATAACTTTCTTTAAAAAAATTTGGCTATCAAAGCAGCTTAAAATATCCCTTACTTACTTACCAATAATATTGGATCATTCAGCGAATCAAGGAACCTTCTTTTAAGTATTGGAAAGAAATTATGGAGGGGGAGGGGTATTAGAAGGTCAGTATAACTGGACGTGCAAACCACGCTTGAGGCAAAAACCTTCTTATTTGTACTGTATATATTTTACTAACAATGACACGATCAACGCCCTCATAATAGAAACAAATTAAATAGTTTAGTATTATAATTTTAGTTATAGTATGCCAACTAGGAAGAACAGCTGTAGCTGATAGTTGTCTAATTGGTTCTAATAAACTTAATTTACTGTGTACTTGTCACTGCAAAGCTGTACAAATGAATGAATAAACGTATTATAATTATAACATTTCAATCTTGTAACTTTTCGTTTTTGCCGATATTCCATTTGCTTTCATTACCCTTCCATTCAGCACAAAATGCATTATGTTCGTTTAGAGCACACCACACCAAAATTCCTACACTTGGTTTGTACTGCAGCAACACAGGGCTACCTTCAAATAGCGATTAAACTACGCGAATCTGAGAACTTTAAATGTGTAACGAAACATGAAAAAAGAAATCTGTTGCTGACATATCAAAAACTTTCAAAAACACATGAAACATGAATATTAGAATTTAGAAAGAATAACAGCAGTTCAGTGACATACAGCGTTGTCAATTTTATCAAGTCTTTTATTATTCGTACAGCTAGAAAGCTATTACTGATGCAATTCAAACAATATCTCCAGAAGTGTTAATTAAAGTTTCCGACAATATGAAAAAGAGGGTTAGTACGTTCCTTGAAAGAAATAGTGAACATTTTAAAAATATTTTATAATAAGTAATTATAATAAAGTTTAAGTCTAGTTTAATAACCTAATTATTTTCTTTATAATTTGTTGGTTGTAAAAATAACAGGTATGTTGATTTTAGAAATAAAAATATCCTGCGATATCATAAGTTATTATCTTGATTTTCAATTTTACTTTAAGCAATCACTAAGCTTAACTACCAGTCATTTTTTATATCTTTGAACAAAATTTAAATTTAATTGCATCAGCTAAATAGCTACACACGTTTTTATATGACAATAAGAGGTTGTGTTGATTATTCCTATCCCTATGTATAGTTCGTTTCACTATATTCACTATTTTTGGACGTCTCAATCATTGTTGCTCGCAATGTATGATAATGTATTTATCATAGCCATGAAGAAACAACATGAGGCAAAACGTTTTTCCCACATCAACATACATAATACTAAATATCAAATTAAATTAGTTTGTCAAGTTGATCTATATTTGGAGTAAACAGTAATAAATGTTGAGTTACTTTTAAGTAAACAATA
>SMLS01076057.1:0-19497 GCA_004785975.1 Popillia japonica
GAGCTGGACCCGGACAGACCTCCGCCACGAGTCGCAACGAGGCAGATTCTGGAGGACGCTTGATTTCCATCATATGAGGAGCCACGAACCCCACATCCCGAGCGGCTAGAACCGCTCAATCCGCGCAGACAAAAAGGTTCAAGGACCAAATAGCCCAACCTTGCATAAAACGAAGTTTACTAAGAAACAGCTGCAATAATTTTAGTGTTTGGTTGCATAACCATCTCAAGCAGCATATCGTTTTGAATCCAGAATACTCAGGCCAATAACCTTCACGGTGGTGAAGATTAGTTTGAGCTATTTTGGTTTGTTTGCTTAGTTTTGTGCATTGTTACCCTAGGTCTCATCTATTCTCATAATTACTTTTAAAAATTAGAGAACTTTGGAGCTGACAGCATTCTGACCTCAAATCCAGAAAACTTAATAGACAAATCATTTATGGAAAAACCTTCCAAACACTTCATCAACTCGTTGAAGAAAGCTGTCTTTAACGATTCGATTATTCTTAAATTTTGGTTAACAATTTTTTACAAAATTTCATGTAGGTAATGCTCGTCAGTTGTTGGCCAATTCTAATTAGGTTGTTAGGTGAATTCTCGATTGTTCTCACTGGATTACAGACAATTAATCATTAACCCCTTATTTACCAAAATCAGAAATCTTAATGCTGTGATGGCATAGCATATTCTGATAGGCTCGAAATTCTTGGATCCCTTAGTGTGACCGGTAAGAGTTTCACCAAGAAAAAGAGATCCTTTAATGTATTTTCTTAAAAAGCCTTTTCGTACCAACACCTTTGGATGTCATTCTATTCCCTAACAAAATCCTATTTTTCAATTCTTAAGCGAATTGTTTTAGAAGTTCGGAATGAAAAAATTGTAATTGAATTTTATTGCACTCCTATATACATACATCACACCAAATATAAATAGTGTAAGTTCTGTTAAACACGAATTGAAATGTCAAATATATATTCGAATGCAGAAATAAACAAATCGTCTATTGTTTGATTCAGTTTATTTTAATGAGGTGTAAAATTCGATTATATTAACCTTTTAAGATCTATCAACAGCAGATACATTATATTGTTCCCATAAAAGGTTCAGCATACGTATGCGTTTATATTCTATTCTATCATAGTGACTTTAAAGGGCAACCCAATCATGCAATACAAATTAGCTATTAAATTGAATTAAACGACGAGAGTTACTTATAAAAAAAGAGCATAACGTAACACACGTAAATCAATTTAAAGGAAATAAATACAGCTTTACAGATAGGATTTCATCAACTTGACTTCGATTTTTTTTCTTTACTTCAATAGACTCGACTAAGCTTGTTTATGTAAGTCATTATTACTAAACGAATAGAGGCTGTATTAATTTATTAATTGGAAATGTGGAATGCGTTAGATGTTTCCCACACCTTAAGTGCTCTATTCTCAATCACAAAAAAGAACTGGATTTATTTCGAGATTTTCGTTGCGGAATTACATCACCTTTAAGTAAGTGAAATTCTAAATTTGAAGGTGTTTCAATCGTTTCATGCCGATCTTATAATCGACATAGCATATGGTCAATCATCAAATACAATCGCATACGATACCATCAAACCTACATTAAATAAACAGCCAACCGAAAAAGTATAAATATAAACCGGAGACTATCGTACACGAATTTAGTAGGAGCATTTTCGATAAAAAAAAACTTTCTTGTAGAATTTCATTTTTATGTCGCGGTTGAACTGATACAGCCAACAACAGGTTCAAAGTAGGCGTATTTTTTTATATCGCATTGTACCTGTATGCTTGTAGATTCACATGTAAGTGATTTTATATATCCTGCGAGATAGCCCGGATGGTTTTAATCGAGATGCGAGAATAAATTCTCGATTTTAACGCGCGCTTTACCTCGAATTTTCGTAAATATCCCAACAACAAACGGGACAGATGTTTATATGATGTCGTGAGTAGTGCCATTATTTTGGGTAATATGTCAGAATTTACTGTAGGCTAAGATGTTGTTTAATTTAATTATGTGTAATAAAATATGGTCTTTTATATTTTTCTCGACAGTTTAGAGTGTCTTTATTAATCTACATCAGTTCACGTACGAGCACCGTCTATAAATTTATAATCGATTGTCAAAATAACATTGAGCGAGAAAAATGGTACACATATAATTTAATTTTTTTTTATTCTGTATTTGTTGTGTATTGACTTGTTAAGATTTAGTTTTGCATGTTAACGACGAAGAATTTCTTGCCAAACCAGTAAGAATAAATAAAGATTTTGGATGGAATTTATCGTAGGGGGCGAAAGGAAGTTTTGTTTGTTTTTTTTGGTATATTTTTCATATTTTTCGTATCGTCTCATGTACATACATATATTCAGACATGTTAAAGATAGTTTTATACAATTAGGCAACCTATGTTCTGGACAAAAATAACCTCAAAACTAGCTAGGGACTGCATGAGAAACATAAAAATCCTGGCCAAACATAGCAAAATTGCTTTGGTATGGATGCTGGGGCATAAGCCCACACCAGGCAACCAAATAGCATATTCATTGGACGAGAATTGGGGCTGGCGATAACTAATATGGCAATACGTGGTGTAGTGACTGAGTAGATCACAAAAACGTACCAGGTAGGTACATTGAAAAAACGTTGAAGGACAGACACACAGCAAACGAATGATGGGGCTGCTATACTAGCATTTAGCAGCAGATATGCCCTAAAAATATCATCATCATCAGATAACCTCAAAGTTTGCTTGGGACTGCCTAAAAATCCTGGCCAAACATAACAAAGATGCTTCGGTGTGGGTGCTGGGGTATAAGCCCACACCAGGCAACGAAATAGCAAGCAAACTGGCAAGAAAACTTTCTGCAACAATATTTATTGGACCACAATTGGGGCTAGGCTAACACTGCTGTAGGTGCTGCAGTGGCTTAGAGGATCATAAAACCACCACTGGTACATTGAGAAAACGTTGAAGGACATACATACAGCAAACGATGTCGATGGGGCTGTCATTCTAGCATTCAGCAGCAGATGTGCTGGCACTCAACTGAGTATAGCTTAGAACAATGATGAGCATCTTGAGGATGAGCCTATTTGTAGACTATACAATGAGGAGGAGGAGACAGTCTGCTACGTTGTATTTGTGCTGCATTAGAACGGTGGAGTCTGTCATTTGGGGAGCAATCAACCTAGTAATTGGTCTACCGGAAAGAGATTTGTCATTATTAAACCTGCAAGTGGGAGTAATCTGTTTATGTAAAGAAAGTCACTTGGTTAAGGGGATGGTGTAAAGGGCTGGCTCCTACTCAGTGACTAATTAAATCAAATCAAATCATATATAATATAAAACAACATACTTTATTCAATAATTTTACAAAATGTTGTCTCTTTTGAAGAAACATAAAATATTGGCAAATTAGTCATGTAAGTCCCACAGAAACTTATTTATTGACTAAAGTTTTTAATATTTTTCACTGCCGGAAAGTCTTCTTTATCTTCGATGTGTAAAGTCGTAGAAAACTTCATCAATAGATGATAGTATTTCTAATAGATTAGGAATAGTTGCTTGTAATTTATTCTTTCAAATGGCTCTTCTGTTTCTTCTTCAGTTGTTTCATACTAAACTGCATTCATTTCTTTTTTGTTGAGTTGTAACATATATCGTTTTCGGCACGTAGAGGTCACCTGATCATTACGTATTTTTTGAGATTTTTAGAGACTTGCAGCTGTTTACACAAGTACCGGCGATTTGTACTAATCTTTAAGTCGATAGAGGTGGTTTAAATTTTTCAGGACACAAAATTTGATTCAAATACCGCGAATCGCAAACATCCGATTTTGGTTTAGTTTTTACCTAAAGCTACTATCAAAGGAAATTCGATCAATATATCAAAATGGTCGTTTTTCTTCATGATTAACTTTTGTGTTACCACCTTAGTGCAATTACAAATCCACCAAACAGCTACAAGCAGAATTAAATAAGTCCCAAAGAGAAATGAAGAAATAAAACTAAGAATTAAATATAATACATAATGGCATTTCAAAATCTTTTGCCTTTTAACTAACCGTGTCTAACGATTTCTCTGTTCTAATTAATATTTATTACCAAAATACTGATGGTTCCTGATCAAATAAATCGTACATTTTTGGGAAAGCTTAATATTATACACCAGTTAAAGATAAATTTTTATTAGCCCCTAATGAGACCAGTCAGATTTAATTTCGTTAATTAACTTCGTGTAGGTGGTTAGGGATAAGATTGAAGACTCGATCTTGAGTAATTCTACCGAGATATTTAGATATATTCGAAGGACATTTGCTTCTTCTTCCAAAAAAAATTGCTAAGTATTCAAGCCAGTAGAATTCTATCCTTCACCAGAGGTGCTCTAATCTGTATCCTCTGTTATTTGTATTAATTAGGCAGTTATGTGTACGATTTTGGTAATTAAGAAATGAGAGTTTTTGTCGAAAAATTCATCGATGATCCATTTTCTCTTCAAAATTTTGATAATTATCCTTTACACATCACAGATTATAAAATACAACCAAAAAAAGCACATTTGAAGTATCCTTAACACAGGATTTTCTTCGAATTAGACTTGGTTTTTTTTAAAAATCTTTTTCAATATGCTAATTCGCAGAGGTAGTGGTTCTCTGAAAATCCTCATTTTTTTTTGTAAAAGACTAATACATCTCCTAAAAATTGGTAGTTCAAATTTGTCGAAGAAGATTGGTGAGTTCCATTTTTTTTTTTGATGACATCCCATATCCAATTTGGTCGTGCTAGCTAACCAAGTTCAAAATATAGCAATTCAAAAAAAAGTTATAAGCCACTTCCACAGAATGATTGAATGTTAAGCAAATACATTCAATCATTCTGTGGAAGTGGCCTATCACTTTTTTTGGGTAACTGCATGGAAAAACATTTTTGTAGAAATTATCCAACGTAAGTACCAACTGCCTATAAGAATTTTTACTGTCATCTTCGATTGGTTGATTTTTTGGGAAGTAATTCTTTTTTCTGCTGAAGAATTTTAGCCTTATACTTCCAATTTCGTGATATCAGATCAGTCGACAGCCTGACGGTGGCTTGAACTGCATATCATTGACTTTTGCTTTTACTACCTTTTTAAAAAAAATGCGTTCATCATCAATATCTTTAGTAAGCTGCTGATCTTCCTTCTTCTTCTAGGAAAGGGCAAACATCAGCGGCGCATACACTCGCCATGTAGGTGGAACTTCTTGCAGCACAGTTTATTGTGCTGCTTTGGGAAAATCATCTAACCGCCCCTGTTACTAAACAGTTTGCACATTACTTTGCGATAACACCTAATGAAGGGCAATGTCAATGAATATTAGCGGAGAATAATGCAATGTTGTTTCTACACCCACAGTTAATATTGCAGTATTAGATTGAACGTACATATGTTAAACTTTGTGTTAGTTGAAATGTTGGAATTTACGACAATGACACGCAGCGCTTTTCTGACAGCTATATGTTCATCTGACTTAAAACAAATTATAAGTGGTATATAGTGTTACCAGTTACATTCCTGCACACAAACTTAAAATTTCACATAAAAAAAAAATAATATTTAAATTTCTAAAGCAAAAGAATGTTGATTGTAGATGGTGAATTCAGATGGCCCCGTTCACTTACACACATAAAATTTGCCCAGTGTAAACACATTAAAGTAAAACCAATAAAATTATTACGAAACCAGATGTCTTTTAGTGAAACCTGCACCACGAGGAGAAATTTGATATATCCAAATATATTACCGAAAGTAATTCAGTATTTAAGCAGGTAGATACATAAAATATGCAATTTTAATTATTTTTATGCGAAAAAATAATCTTTGCATATTTCTAAATCATTATGTCATCAGAATGTCAGTTAAAACATTATATGCACGTTAAACTAATTAAATTGATGTCAGTCGAGCATAAATTAAACGTTATTGAAAAGTAAATTGATTTCAAATCCGCTATTTCAGAGTTAATCGACACTGTAGGTGTCCACAGTTCGACTGGCCTCAGTAAATATAGTCAGTCCTTGGGCGTGAGTTCGCAAAACACTCTTAATAAGAATTATAATACAAAAAGACACCGTATCGGTTACAAATTCTTCTCGATTTTCTACGGTCCCTCAACAGACGGCCAGTGTTTAATATTGTAATTTTACAATAATACAGATGTTTTCTAACCTGTCAGTTTTTTAACCCAATTACGTAGACAACAAATCACACGTAATTTACATTTATTCCGCGGCTAATTCTTTTCTTAATCTGTCATAGCAGCTTGTCAAGATATCTGTAATAATTTCGTATCGTAATTCATACACGTACAATCCGTGCACTGTTAGATGATAATGCGAAAAGTAGCATTCTAATGGTTTATAATTTGGTCTGTCGGGGGCGTTGAAGGAAGCCAACGCTCGAGATCACGTTGCTTTATTAGCGCTACCATTACAATGATCACATTGTGTAATTTAGACGGGCACACTGCCTAAGAGAGTTGTCGAAAACAATTTACCTGTATTGTATTTGACGTATGTACGTTGGTTATGTTACGTCATTGTAGAATACCTGTATCATTGGTGTAATGTTAACCGAAAATATATAACATTTTATGTAAGCGTTGATAGGTCTCCAAGTTGTAATTACTTTCTAAACTTACATTTATAGAATATGTGCATGTTTTTTTACAAAAAAACATACCAAAAATTAGGGTACCAGATCATATTGGAATCTGCGAGAAGGAGATAGCTAATCTATTAGCAAAGAAGGCCGCCACAACTTCAATTGTGATTCTATGAGAATCTTCCTGGTTTGAGGCTTGCCAAGGTATCCTTTGAAAATTTCAAGAAGCAAAGAGCAAAAGCAGAACTAAGACGAGAACTAAGCAGAAAAAGGCTAAGTGTCCTCACAGTGTCATCTCAGAAAAAGCATGACAAGGATTGGTCTGAAACAAACTAGTGACTGCAGCTTCTGTGTGGCGAAAGATGATATCAAACTGCACCGTAATCGCAGAAATCCGTACCAACCACCTCGGCAAAGACGTCATAGACAAAAGACAAACACCTTCTCAGAAAACTATCACAGCTATTGCAGTTTATTAAAGACCCTAGACTGAATGGGGAGCTATCATTGGAGAAAAATCCTAATTTCTCTAAAGGTGTACCAATAATTAAGCTTGGCAACAAACACGGAACAACAGAACACGTTCATAGATTAATTAACCAGATGGTAATGGTCTAAATAGGAAACCATATTGTTTTGCAAGACATGCAACCAGCTTTTCGCAAAGTATGGCACAGTAGTTTACATTAGATTACTAGATATCTGTTGTACTATTACTCCCAATTCATCTCCAAGAAGTTTAGGATTTTGGCTTTACCATTGATGGATTTCAAATGGGCCTGTTGGGGTGGTGGTGGGCTACTGCAACGCAGTTCCATATAATCAGCATATATCGCCACCTGCCCGGTGTATCTCTTTGACGTAACACCTCAGAGGGCCATGGCCAGTCAGTAAAGTTATGGTCAGCAAGGATTTAGCCGTAGTGGTATACAAGTGAAACCAAAGAAGGTTAGCCTTCATCCTTCTCCTAGATTTTACTGATTGTAAATCTCCTAACAAGGATAAATTCTACAATGGAAAGATATCTTGATGACAGCTGCATTGGCATCCCACACTAACCCAAATTGGGCATTAGTTTAAAAATATGGCAAAACATGAAACATCAGAGATACCCAAGCTTCTTGCAGTCTTGAGTAGGTAAACTATGCCGGTACGACTCCAGTCCCTCAACGTGGACACGCTGTATAAGCTAGGCACTATATATAGCTTCCCGATAACTCATCGCTGGCAGCTGGACCCGGCTGTTGACCTGTTTTTAGTTGAGATTGATCTGGTTTCGATCTGGTTTTGCCCTGGTTTTGACGAGGGAAACTGTTATTGTTGAGAGCAATCAACCTACAAGTAGGTCTACGAGAAAGCGATTTGTTACTATTAAATCTGTAAGAGGGAGTAAAGAAAGTTACTTGGTTAAGGGGATGATGTAAAGATCTGACGCGTCCTCAGTGAATAATTAAATCAAATCGAATCATATATAAAACAACATAGGTGCTTTATTAAATAATTTTACAAAATTTTGAAAAAATATAAAATGGAAAATTAATCATATACGTCCTATAGACACTTATTTAGTTTTTAATGTTTTTCACTACCTGAAATTCTTCTTTATCTTGGTGCGGTTCGAATAAATATCAAGTCTTGAGTAGGTAAACTATGCCGCTACGACTCCAGTCACTCGACGAGAACACGCTGTATAAGCTAGGCACTATATACGACTTCCCGATAACTCATCGCTGCCAGCTGAGCCGGGCTGTTGACCTGTTTTTAGTTGGGATTGATCTGGTTTCGACCTGGTTTTGCCCTGGTTTTGACGTGGCTTCAACTGGTTCCCTTGCGTAGTTTTCATTATATTAATAATAATAATAGTTTACTGTACCAATTACCAAAAAAAGTCTAAGAAAATATAAATCAAATAAAATAACCAAAAATGGCACAAATCCCAGGGCGATGCTCAGCCTAGCGCATACAATGAACCGCTGATCTACCGCCGCTGAGCTACCAATAAGATAGCTGTTTCTAAAACTAGATCAAAAACAGGTCAAAACCAAGTAGATCCAAGTCAGCATTCCAGTTCAGCTGCCAGCGATGAGTCATCAGAAAGCTGTATGTAGTGCTTGGTTTATACAGACTGTCCACGTCGAATGACTGCGTTCGTAGCGGCATAGTTTACCTACTGTGTTGTTTTCTATAATTTTAATATTTTTGTCCATATGACTTGGTACTGGTCAAATTCATGCTAGATCGAAACCAACGAACGAATCCCACGTAGGTGATTTTTATATAGGTATAACGTAGAAAAGGATGTCGTCCATTAACTACTATCTTTCTTGGAAAAAAAATACCAACTGAATACAGCTGGAACTTAATTTGCTGGAAACTATCTTTGGATTTTCATGGAATAAAAATTCTATCCGATGTCGCAGAGTTATCTATTATTGGGTGGTGAAAGTACTTGAATTATATATGTAAATAAGAGGGGGGCCAGATTAGAGCCTTGTGGCACCCTCGATAAAGGTAAAAGTTACAGTAGCTTGAATACTTACTGAATTTGTTGGAAGTGAAAGGTGTGCGAGGAATGGAAGAAAACATATCGGCAAATCCACTGCCTAAAGTAGTACCTATCATTAAAAGTTAGGAATTGCCAGGACGAACTAAATTTGGAACTAAATTTTTAGAATTTGTTGGTGTAGAAGAGTCATTTTTCCTTGTACTTACTCCTGCACAAGCATAATTTTTGTGCAGCTTGGAGCACCCTCGCACATTTTCCGCCAGTCAAAGAATTGTTAACAAAAGTTTTTCAAGATTGTGTGGTAAGATCAAGCAAGATCACTTGATCACATGGTGTTTCTTGTCTACTCCATCGTTGAAATCTCCGACCGCATTAATAGTTTTTTACATTTTCTATCATCTTTGTCATCTGTTATCAGAATTTATCCTTTTTTTCTGCTGATTTGTTTTTATCTGGGCCATATATTAACGCTATTATCTTTCTTATTTCCTTCTTACTTTCTTAAACTTCTACCTTCAATAATCTTTCATTTTTCATCAGGCTTTTAAATAATATAATGTAGGTAGGTTTTTCTAGCTTATTTTTACTGAATTCCAAATCCACTTTCTTCCTTTTATTCTCAGTTATCTATTGTCAATTTTAAACTGCATAGCAGCTTTCATTCCTATTGCTTGGGGTCTAATTATTTTTCCTATTTATCCTTTCTTTTTTAGACATATTATCGTTTTCGTATATTTTTTGCTCCCTAATTTATAAATGGATCAATTAGTTAAGTATTACTTCTCGCATATTTACGCAAATTATGATTATTTCTTTCTGATTAGTCAATTTTTAAGCAATACCGCCGCAACAGTAGTCGAGCAAGTAAAGCGTTCGAAAAGAATGCCAACAGTTGTGGGAGGAAGATACCTGTTCAGACAGCACGAGCCAGTTATCTCCTCTACCGATTCTCAACGTATATCGCCCCATCTCTGTTCCTTCTTCGGCGCGTCTCCTTCCATTACGATCTGCTTGTGTGTGTGTGTGCGAGTACGTTTGTTGGTTTCGTTCGGGAAACGGGATAAACGATCATCTACCATAAATAAGCATTCGCCACCCACAATATCGGCGGTGGCGGCATCTACCGGGCACTGAAATGCGTGTCTCGTTCTTGGTTGTCCGGGTCGAAATATATTCCTCTAGCCGGACGGCGTAATGTGTGCCATATGGCAGGAATTTCGTCGAAAAATCCGCGATGTTTTTCGATTTTCGTCTCGGGTTGGTTTCGTATTAGTCGAGATGAATGTTTAACGATGCACTGGCGAGATTTTAAAGCTCTGGCGGCAAAAAATTGTTTACTGTATTTTACTAAGAAGGCAGGATGTGTAATCTGAGCAGGGCAACAGGTGCTACGCTCAGACTAGGTTAGAATTCTAGATATTTATATGTTTTTTAAACCTCATCTAACATCTAAAGATTACTAGAGGCGGGAGAATGCTCTTTAATGAAGTGAAATGTACGCGAATGAACTTCCGCTAACGAGACCCCGAACCCCGAAGAACGCATTTACTAGTGCGGTATAACTATGTATATTGTATGCAGGGAGCATTATGACTTATTCAAGCGGAAGCTGACTCGATGTCACCTGGATAAGCAGCCATAACGACTTTGACCTCTCAATTCCTGCTGCACTCCTTAGAATTGAACCTTAAACTATATTATAATTAGGGCGGTATAGAATTATTATTTTAATATAATAAAAGGCATGAATAAAGTTAGTTCCTATGCGTTCTTTTTTTTTGATTCCTTTTCAACGTAGAACAAAGAAAGAAATAGGAGCTTTACCATTTTTTCCCACGCCTGGTTCTTATTTTTAGAACGCGGTTGGTATAATATAGAAAATATGCATATGAGTTTGATGAATTAGATCTTGAAAGGAGATAAGAACGGAAAGATTCTATTGTGTGTATACAGGAATATACGTTTTTTGAAGAAATAATAGGTGTAAGGTCGCGCTATTTTGTAAAGAAATGATCACCTTGAATCGCACTCTATTTAGATTGAGTTGGTAACAAAAAATACACTTGAACTGGTATTTTTTTTATGCTGCATTAATTGTGAATCGTGTCAGAAGGTTATACATATTATAAATTAGCAGTAATCAGCTCAACTCGCCTGTAGTAGAATTTCTGAAATATATTTATTACATTTAAGCAGCAATTAATTCATTCTATGCAACGGCGCTTTGTTAAGCAAAATGAAGAAACATATTATTACATTGCTAGAATCTATTTGCCAACACGAAATGAAATGTCAGATGCATGATTTTGATTAGGGTTTCTCCGTTTTCATGACATGCATAATGTACGCCAAGTCTACCAATAACTTACTAATTTCTCCCTCTATTGTGCAACCGCACCAACCGTATTGTATCTTAAACAAATAAATACACGTATATATCTAATATGCGATGGTTCGGAACACAACCGACTAGAATTTACGCGATTTACAACTACAAACGTTTCGCTACCGCTGAAAATGTAATCGTGGCATATTTCACAAGTAGATATTTGTTAGCTCCGCCGCAGAAACAGTGAGAATAATGTGAAATATGCACGGATTAGGTGTATACATTTCAGATGGCGTGTTTTGTATCTGTGCTTATTATTCTTTCTACGCCACGTTCTGGATATATCTTTACACCCGCTAACATCGGTCTACGCTGATATAATCTGGTCAGGTTTAACTGCGGAATAGTTTATTTATAACTAGAAGTTCCCTTATATATTGCCGTGTTTCGACTTCTTGAAGGTGTGTATGCAGAGCTGTATTTGGAATTATCATTTAAGGAGGCAAGCTCGGTTGATTTCGTAAAAATTAATGAAGTAAATCTGCAACCTTCTAGCAGGTGTAGGTTTATGTATCGTTAAAAATACTTCCTAAGCTGTATTGCTTACTTAACTTAGTTTTTTCGAATATTGAATGTAATCTCGATATCGAACGCAATGAATTATCTTTTGTACCTATTGATCCGTATCATCCTGCTTTAGCTATTACTGTAAATTTTCGTAAGTCTTCATCTTCAGTTTTCCAACTAATTCAAATCTGCGGTACAACTTTAGACGTGCGATGTTCAACAATTACACTCTCAGCTTATAAACATGGATTGGACATTCTTGGAAGAGATCGAGAATGTTAATAATGCAATAGATAAATTGTTTTACTATCTTTACATCCAGTTCGTTAATGTATATTACGAAGAGCAGAGGCTCCAGCATAGAACCCTGTGGAATTCCACGTTGTATATTCATCATGTCCAATCTTGCTATATTCGTCTCCAGATATTGTTGTCTGTTTAACAACTACGACGAAAGTAAGTTATGTACACATATCCCATAGTAATATAATTTTCTCATAAGTACGATACGATCCACTGAGTCGAATGCTTTACTGAGATTACAGCACATTAATTCCACATTTTCTTGTTGATCTAGTCCAGCATGAACGGAGTTCAATATTGTCGCCAGGCCCGTTGCCGTTGATCTATGTCTTCGAAAGCTGTGTTGAGAAGTCGTGATCACACTATTTTTATCAAAAAACTGTAACAACCTACAACCTAACAACCTAACAACCTAACCACAATCACGTGTTCAAATACTTTGGAGAGTGCTGGAAGAATAGATATTGCCCTATAGTTTTCAGGGTTATTTGTGTTTTCATCCTTAGATGAATAAACTATGATTATTATTATTATATTATTATTATTATTATTATTACTATTATTATTGGCCTTGTCAGACGACCACAGCCATCTTGTCCGGGTTGTGGCTCTTTTCACCCACGACCCGGGGTCCTTCGTCGGTAGGGGCCGCGGACGGCTGGTGTTTTTCTGTACATACGGCTCTATGAGCAAGTATGTCAGGTTCTGTTGTTTTTTGGGAAACTATTTGACATTATTATTTACAGTTAACAGGCATATACATTTAATATTTCTAGTCAGATTGATGAGGTAGATGTTAAAACTTTCCTCATTATAGCATGATTCCAGGATAGAAACCTTCTGGAGCTGCTTGTAGATGTTTGGCGGTACATAGTTCTAAAATTTTGAGTGACTCATGCAGTTTTGTCGGGATTTCTCCAGTTGCACCCACGACGATTGGTATAACGTTGACCTTTTCTTGTTTTCACACTTCCCGGATGTCTTGTGCCAGAGGCAAGTATTTTTTAATCTTTTCCCCCTGTTTAGCTGCGATATTTACAGGAGGTGGTACCGCAATGTCTATGAAATATGTGGTTTTAGGTGGTATGTACGTTAAAGTAATGTGCGGTCTATTATGCGCAACACTTGTATCTGTTTGGATTGTTCTATTCCAGTATATCATCACTTCCTTTGTTGTTAAAATCGATTTTGGTTCATACCGGTAATAAGGTGTTGTTTCCGTTATCAATCCATATTTTTTACAGAGGTGTTGGTGGATAATTTTGGCTATATTGTCATACCTTCTGGTGTAGTCTTTTGGAGCGAGTACGGAACAGCTTGTGAGAATATGTTCTATAGTTTCTCTTTTCTGGCTACACACCTGACATAGTGTTGATGTTATTCCCGGTTCTTTAATGATATGTTTTTTGTACGTCAGTGTCGGTATTACATGATCTTGAATTTCCATCATGAATCCTTCAGTTTCAGCAAAAATGCTTCCATCAGATAGCCAGCGCAAATATGCATCTTTGTCCAGATAGTCATGTGTAAGTATATTATGTATGTATGTATCGTCCATGTAACTCTTTTCCTGGCCATATGTGCCATTTCTCTTCTTCGGATAGTATATTTGTCAGTGGGGTTGTACCTTTATCCCTTAAATTTAGAGGAGTTAAGTTGTTGTCTGTCTGTACTACAGCTTGATGGAGCCTTAATCTGGTTTTGGCGTCATAAAAGAACTGTCGTAACTGTTCAATCTGCTTGTAGTACATGCTTCTAATATCGATGACTTCCCTGCCACCCTTTTTCCTAGGTAAGTGAAACCGCTCGACCGAACTCCTGGGATGGTATGCCCTGTGACTTGTGAAACTTACTCTGATTTTCCTATTCAGTGCATCGAGTTCAGTGTTGGTTATTATTATAATGATTATTATTATTATTATTACCTATTAGTATTTATTGGCAATAGCGTATTCTATGTAGAAAATAGCACCGCCCCTTTGGAGAATTGAAGCCCCACATGTTTTTTCACTTTGCTATCCATTTGTCTAAGATGTATGTATGTACACAATACGGAAACAAACTGCTTCCTTGACTTTTCAGTGACGATCGTATTGTGTCAGATTGATACAGATGTGTGATTTTCGAATTAGATTAGATTATTGCTGGGTTCATCAGGCATTTGAGTGCGTCTCATTCAATGAGATGAATTGTGAATACCCTTAAAAGATCTTCTTCTTTGAAAGAAGAAAGAAACCTACTGCGCACGGCGAGAAAGATGCCAAAGAACCAAACTTCCTTTTATTACCTCAGGTGAATTGTCAAGCATCGAATAAAGGAGACAAAAAGTGAAGCGAACGAATACTGTATCCTGTTCGTCGTAAAGTAACTTTGTGAAATCATAATAAATGCAAATTAGTACAATAAGGTATTGTTTTAATGAAATGTAAAATTTTTCAAAATTTATGAAATGTATGCAAAAAGAGAAGTATTATATCATTATGCCACGAATTAATCCATGGTGTTAACATTCACTGCTGCCAAAAGCACATTATTCACTGGCGGCAAATGCAGTTGACAAATCTGCAAAGATATTGGGAAGAATAAGAACGTGGTACAATTCACATGACATCATTCAAACTATTACAAATGTAATAAGTAGCAGATATGGCGGCAGAGCTAGTTGAAGCTTAGAGTAACTGCTTCCACGTCTTCCAAATAATACTATAGTTGTTTTGGAAAATATACTTACCGTTCAAGAGAACTAATTAAGAGAATGTCAAATTCCAACTTTCTTCCACTAGTGCTAATTGCTGTTATTTTAAAATATGTTGAGGTTAAGTGCACATATGTAACTACCTGCATTAAATTGGTACTTTTTAAGGTAGTGGGTTTTCTTCAAAGAAAAAATTATTATTGTAAGGGATTTCTTATTTTGATCAATGAAATATTTATCATTTAGGCCACCTCTTTTACATCATCTGGCAGAATTTTTTTGGCCTTATTCTTTGTCTTTTATTATCGGTTCTGCCCTTTTATACTTTTTCGCAAATCTTATCTGTTATTCTCTATAGACACAGTTCTGCCATTGTTGCCGCCTTTTCTGAATTCTCTAATACATTTCTTCAATGTTAATCTTGTATTTGTTATAAGTTTCTTTTATTTACTACAGCGTTTATCCTCCTTTTAAGTTTTTTCGTATTTATCCAAATTTGACGTTCGCGTAAGAGCACTGGAGATACAACTTTTGATTTTAATCTTCTTTCCCTGGCTACATATAAGTCTAGCAGTTTCTGGCGTCTTCCTTATTGTGCCACAAGGTCATAACGCCTATATTCTTTTAGTACCTTTCTCGTTTTCATTCAGAATATTCCTTAAACATTTTTCTAGTTTTATCTAAATATAGCTTAACACTTTTGGGGTGTTGTCGTCAATTCTTCTAGGGTGACGTCATCAATTCCTCCTGATTATTTCGTTTAGTTCCCTATTACATATTTAAGAGTGTGGTTGTTTGTATTGGTGTGTAAAATAAATATAATAAAACCTTTTCTCTAACTTAGTAGGATTCGACACTTACACGAAATGAAGTTTTTAGTAAACTGTTTTTATGAGAAGATTAATCGTTAACGTTATTCACCATGCAAAACGTTCCTGTAACAAATAATCTAAATATTTTAGAAAATAATGTATCAGCCATTTAAATAGATGAATAAATATATCAGTTTTCTCAATAACGACCGCTCTATAACCGTAATCTTTATTGATATATCCCTTCTTAAATGATTCCAGAACATTACAATCATATCTATAAATTAGCCATACTCGAATGTTAATTAGTATTTCCATAACTGACTGGTGGTTAGATTTATATCTTGTAGAGTGCTGTTCAGCTCGTGTAAATCTGTAGTGACGTAGTAAATCTTACAATCCGTAGTAAATTACTCGCTAACACTTGTACCATTAAAAGAGACTCAATAATTTATAATTTATGATAGTTTAATGCGTCCTAACTCACTTAACTAATTATGCAAACACGGAATCTACTTGAGAGAGTATTAATTAATATTTTTATCAATTTATTTCAATGTAACTTCATACGCCGTAGATAGGATGACAAAAAGCGAATTCCGATTTGTACTGATGTTGAACTGGTTGACATCAAAGTTCATAACCTCCTCGTGCGGTTGTAACTTTCTCCGGAGTCCGGATCAGCTATTATTGTTATTGTTACTGCTGTATGGACTCTCTTAATTCTTTCTTTTCCTTTTGTTCGCCCAGTTAAAATTTCCTAAATTGGAAATTGTTATTCGTGGTATTTTTGTGTCGCCCGAGCACTCACAGCCATTTACAATTCATCATTTGGTGGATAATGGCATCGTGCATTACCTATACAACCATTTACGTACATATAGAAATAAGGTGTATACCAACAGTGGTTTCTTCGAACAATGACTGCGTGTTCGCGAACAACATAAGAACAGATGGTCTAGAATGTCTTTCCGATTTTACCAAGTAACTGTAAATCTGCATGTTAACTCAGTTTAAAGCTTAAGTAAATGAAATCTGCTTTTAATGCTGTATTTATTAGTGTCGCTCCTCATTTCCCACAGTCACGAAAAATATAATTACGACGTTTTTAAAAGATCCTTAACAGGTACCTAGGAGGTTTACCGAAGTGTATGTGCAACAAGATTAGTTCAATACTTTAGTTTCATTACGCAGAGTTCTCAGGCAGCACCCTTGACGAAACGTTTATTTCTTGTCTCGGTATAGGAAGCATAGGAACAGGTCCTTTTTAAACGGAGTAGTTTCAAATACGACACAATATAATATATGTAACACAATACTTTCAATTCTACCTACCTGTTTTGGTTTTACCTTATTCTTTTCATTTGAAAATGTGTTTGTACGCTGGGATCCTTTACTTTTAATCGATGTTGTGGGAAAATTTACTAACATAAGGTTATCTGGCGCTACAGGTTTAGCAATTGTGTTATAGTTTTCATCAATTTTGTGAAAAATATTTTAAATCGAGTGCAGTGTTTATTTTATTTTGTTATCAGCTTTATTATTGTTGTTAGTTAGGGTAGCATTCCTTCCTATATTTGAGACAAGTGTTCTACACAATATGACCAAGAAGATTATAAGGAATTGGAACAACCAAAATCGTAGTAGAGAGCATGAGCTTGAACGTGTAGACAGATAGGGATACTCTCAACTTTACTGTGGTAATTGTTTGGATAAGCTGTCAAGTTTTTGATGTATCAGCCTGTATGCAATCTAATCTGAGTCAATTCTGGTCCTCATCCTTGCCGCAGCTCCTGAACAACAATCCATACGAAATAGCTGTCACACCAGCAAATTTCAAAAACAATTAAGCTACTTCTGCAGGCATTTGTACTGTGAGTGATGTAGTTTGACTTCTCAATCGAAACAAAAAATTCGGATAGTTTTTTCCATTAGGAACTTATCTGAAATGATAACCTCCAAGAGGCGTCGTAAAAGATCATATGGGCGTTATAGATTTAAAGCCTTGAAGTTAGAAAAATGATTCTCTCCACTTGGCTATAGATAGACTCATGGTCACATATGCGTTGCTAGTATGGTGTCCAAAACCTAAGGAGACCTTACTAGATCCCAAAGGAAGTGGAAAATCGCAGATCTTGCTTTTAATTTTAATAACTTCAACCATAATAACCACGAAAATTCTGATGTATTTCATTCTCAAGTTAATGAAAGTCCAAATACTAGAAAAATTTTAGGCAATATCTTGTAACAGAGAAGAGAGAGATGAGGGTAATAAGTGTAATATACAGGAAGTAGATTATGTTTGCTTATGCTGAAAGTTCTTGCCATAAATGCTTCGCTTTGCTACGACTGCAAGATGTGACAAAATTATGACATGAGCAAACCACGATAAAGGACTGATGAGTTATGATATGGTCCAAACACTTTAGTAGGAAAACTTGAAACTTAATGACCTGCTAGTCTAGTAGATTCCATACTCATTTCTGCAAAAACTGCTGCTATGACATTTTGAATTGGAGAGAATTTTGATGCCTTTTTGGTACATAAACTTATGTTCGGTGATTTCAAAGCATTTTAGGGTAAGATAATTATTCGATTATAAAACCAATCTCTGTACTAAACAACAACACGAATTATAAGCTACTTCTTTAACCGTTTCAGTAAAAACAGTTTTTAAGATGAAGAAAACAAATCTAAGGATTTTGACAATAATTTTTTTTAATCAAAAAAGATTGGTAATTTATGTTTGTCCTGTTTCCTTACAACTCTTCCACATGGATAAAAAGACCCCTGTTGACAGCTATCACCTTGTTACTGTGGATCATCATCCTCCTATTTAATGCATTTTGTCCCTACCAACTATTTAGCGAATTATTTCTTGTACCAACATAAACAGTCTACGATTATTACTTGGGGGATCTGCTAGTTCTTTCCTAACTTTAAGAATAGAAGCAAGACCGCCACCATACCAACATAACGTTTTTTTTCTCGATCTTTCAACTTACTATGAAGACATTCATTATCAAATTCATTAAATGTTTTTGTATGGGTGAGTATGCTGTCACTCTATTGCATTATTTGTCTTTCATTTTGGCGAATGACCTGATTATTCAAAGATGAGAAAAAGGGAATACTCTACCAATGGTTTGTATCCTCATTCAAGGTTTAATGATGTTTTCCATGTGCTGATTACTAGGATCAATGCTGCTCCTATTTTGCAGATGCTGGAGACGCCTAGCGACAATACCACATACAGGCCAAACTTTATCCAATTCCTTGATCGCATTGTTCAGAAATTCACAATCATTATCGCATTGTAAGATGCAGTGTGCTCCAGAAGTTAGGTTAGACATTCGGCAGTTGACCAGCCACTGCTAGAGCTTCCTTCGTTTGCAAGTTAGGGCCTTGATAAGCTATACCTCTTTTTCCATTAAAATCTTTGGATATTACTGAGTTTTGGTTTACGATATTTTGTCGCATTACATAATTTGCAACTCCTTAATTATGCTTCGATCTAACGTTTAGAAACATAGCATTAGTCTTTTGTAGCATTTCTCATGTTTACATCTACTTTGGGTCCTGCCCTAGCATGCAGCATGATCTGCCAATGATTGTGGTCTT
>SMLS01076058.1:0-23373 GCA_004785975.1 Popillia japonica
AACTATGTAATACTGGAGGGGCTCAAAAGTGAAGTAGAGCAGAGACAATCCAAATACTGGGAGAATTTCCACGGTATGAGGTAAGCTAAAACTCTTCTAGGAACGTACAATCAAAAGAGATCCTCAGAATGCATTAAGCTCAGCAAAACTATTATTCCCATATTGACAGGGGCCCACTGCAAACTGAACGGACCTAAGTACCTAAGTAGGCTAGGAATAACAAAAGATGCCGAATGCAGATTCTGCGGAGAAGAGGATGGATCATCCATTCATCAAACGCTCAAACTGCTCTGCACTGTGCAACTCAAGGGCCTTGCACCTAGGAGCACATGAAATTGAAGAGGGAGAACTACCTAATCTGAGGCCTTCCGATATCCTGCTGACAGGTGTGGCAACCTACAACGAAATGGCTAATCGGTTAACTGAGAGCGCCATACGGTGGTGATTCCGGGAACTTTTTGATCAACGTGGTATTTAGAGAAAAGAAGAATTCTGATTCTGTTCCAAATAAATAAATAAAGATGTTACTAGAATTCTTTCTGTTACAATGATAATATTTACCAACATAACTTCTATTATCTTCAATAACGCGTTCCCAAGAAATTCAAAACCCGATGACACTATCTATTTCATCTATAACGTAAGTACACTATCACTAGCGACAGGCGTGATAGACACTTGTCGGCAGACTTTGTACTAATACCTGTCTACAGATTACACGCGCACGGTAAGGGTTATATTTAAATAAAACGCCTGTCATAAACTCACAATTAACCCATGCGAGATTACGAAAAGGGTATGTCGATCATTCACGGAGCAATTAATGTGTAATACGTATCCATTTTGGTATGAAACGTTCTCTTCGATAATAATTATATGAAATAACGTCGTGGATTAATTGTACGTGTATTCATACTTTAACTTTATGTGTATATACATACATATATCACGCGTTATATGTTGTACAAGACGTTTATGAACGCGTTTATATTGGAATGTTAATTGTTCGACAAATTGCTCATTATTAAGTCTTGGCGTAATAAAAACCTATAACGCGTTAAAAATTCGACGGATTATATTACCAATGCCTAGTTTGCGATTTGCATAATTAAAAGCGTTAGATGTGTGACCTATATTTCCTTTTAATTTTCATCAATAAATAGAAACGCGTTAACCCCGCATGAATGAAATTATAATTGAGATATTATTTAAAAAATTGCAGACAGATTTTATTAGGGAATTGATTGACTTGTAAAAGACAGTGTTAATAGTTTGTTTGCTTTATTTGTAGATTTCAGCTGTCTTGCTTGTCTGCTAATCTAAATAAAAACGCTTAATTTATGCAGAATTCAGGATTGAGATAGTGTTAGATCTATGATAACAATGAATGTTTGACGTCAATCGCATATATCGAGATCTAATAATAAACTTGAAGGTATTTTAAGAATTGTCATTATGTTTACTTTATTCTCGTCGAAATATTATGTTATGTAAACATCTTTTGGTCAAAATAATCTACGTATGTTATATACGGCTGTCTTGGTCAATCGAAGGTCACATTGATAGTGAAGCTTAGAAGAGAGATACAATAAAACCTGTGACTAGCGGCCACTAAAAAAATCAAAATTGTTGGCCGATATTCAAAGGTGTCCGCAATAGACAGGGGATGGATATTACTTGCGCCAAATTCCAAGCAAATATTTTCACATGATTAGCTATTATTTTATTTTAGAAATAAAATTCATTTGGACATTATTTTAAATGATTTTATTTAACCTTAAAATAGAGAATACAGATACACATATATAAGTGAACTAAATGTGTATACATTTTGTCATAAGATCTATGTCATCCAAGCCTTTTTGTTATTCACCCACTCTAAAGGTAATTTGTCGATATGATTTCCATACTTCTACATCCTCTAAATTTACATCAGCGGACTCACCACAAATTGATTTAAAAGTGACATTGTGCCTTCGACAGAAATATTCTAATCAACCATTTAAAGCAGCAAAATTTTCGATGTTTAAATTTCTTGCTGTCTCTAGCACCTTTTGTTTAATCCATGATCCACAAATGGAAATGTTTTTATTTCTAGCCATGCAGAACCACTTATACACAACTTGATCCACTGCTACTCTACCCGTTTTAGGGAATTTCCGTTTCTGATTCAAATTAATACCTTCTTCATACATCCTTTTAATCTCACTTTTGTTTTTTAGGATATCGTTAATTTGAGTTTTTCCAATTCCGAAGTTTTCGGTCAGCTTCCGCGAACTTAAATTATACTTGTCACGCTCGTCGATAATATCAATTTTGTCTTTCAGTGACAAACGTTTTCTTTTTAGCGCATATTCAAATACTGCATGAACACAACGATAAACTTAAACTGATCGAATGAACAGGCGTTTTCGGAAACTGCTACAATCAGCTGCTGTTGTAAAATAATTCTATCGTGTTTCATTATAACTAACAATAAACCCTTACAAGTAAATTCTGTCACCTTCTTTAGACCGAACGACAAATACGTGAGTTTTAAAATTTTGGATACGGACGACGACCGTTATTGGGAGGTAAATTTTATTGCTTTTATGCCATAACATATTGGGATCGTCTGGCCGTGGCCGCTTTGTAAAGGCGGCCGTTATTGCAAGGTTTGTATATATGGAAATACTCGTATTGTAGATTTTTGCAATGTTAAAGTTGGCGTTTATCACAGGTGTCGGAGATATACAGGTGGCCGTTAACACAAATTTTACTGCAAAAGCAAATTCCCTGTCTTAAATAAAGCTAGCACAAGGATCATTTTCAATGATTGGATTAATGAAGTGTTGGGCGGCGCACCATGCTAAACCCAAAATGTTATTTCGAATTTAGAAGAACTGTACACCTAAGTTATATTTCAAAGGCGCTTTGAGATGACATCAGATATGGAATTGCCCTTGAGAGAGTTTTAGAAATCACGTTTCAATGTCTTCTAGTGCATGGACCGTCTTATGAAACAGGTCTTGACAAACATTGACGTCCAGAACGATGACTTTTATCTGGAAGCAATTATGATCAGATTGTATACAATGGAGACGTTTCCAAAATTTTGAAGCTTTTCACGAATGAACCCTATAGGTACATCTGGTGCAATAATAATTAATATTTCAATGAAGAAATCATTTAGGAAGAACTGTGAGACTTTCTTGTAGAAAAGTAACAGGCGGCAGACGAAGAAGTTGCCCCAGATGATGAAGAAGAGGTAGTAGCGTTGGGCACTCTACAGAAATTGAGACATCGTCTCCAAGAGGAGGGGGGGGGGCGACAATGTTTTGCTCCAGCTTAAACGGTGATAGAAGCAGATCTCTTGAGTAAGCTTTTTAATGCAAACTATGTCTTCTAAGAAAATCGTGATTGAAGATAATCTTTTGAGAGATTGATTGATTGTGAGAGGCTCTTTTGGGTGCAATATAGCAGTAGAGGCTCCATAACATCTAATTGTGAAAGACATAATCCAGTACTACACACTTAGGCGATGAATTTTAAATTGACTTACTGTGTCTTGACGTTGGACTTTAGCATTAGTTTAGACGTTTTCTTGATAATGGACGGAATAATTATGCAGAGAACTAGTTTTTTTTAGAGAGATGGCAGGACAAATAAACGAGTTTCTAAAATTTATTGGATTGTTGTATTTTAAAATACAAATGTTTACATGTTACATATTTTAAAATGTTTTTCTATTAGCACATCATGTGTTGAAGTTTTTTGGTAACATTTGGGAGCTTAAAGTGTTGCTCATTGATTTCTTTTAGTTTATAAATCAAACACAGAAGCAGTCTATTTTACCAATACACTTTTACACAAACAACATCGAAGTGATCGTCATCAAGGTGAGAATGTATGAGACTTTACTTTAGGAGTTTGAAATTTCCCAACTCCAATTCCAATCAAACGAGGCCCAAGAAAATCTTGACCTGTTTGTATAAACCCAATTTATGTATTGATTCTTTGTGTTGCCAGAAATTTAGCAAATGGATTTTTTTCTTTTTACATTTTTGATCGTTAATTTACGACTAAGTTTTATGGTTATCCCAATTGTCTTTTCAGTAGTGGCAGCAGTCGATGGTGAAGATTAGTTTGAGCTATTTTGGTTTGTTTGCTTAGTTTTGTGCATTGTTACCCTAGGTCTCATCTATTCTCATAATTACTTTTAAAAATTAGAGAACTTTGGAGCTGACAGCATTCTGACCTCAAATCCAGAAAACTTAATAGACAAATCATTTATGGAAAAACCTTCCAAACACTTCATCAACTCGTTGAAGAAAGCTGTCTTTAACGATTCGATTATTCTTAAATTTTGGTTAACAATTTTTTACAAAATTTCATGTAGGTAATGCTCGTCAGTTGTTGGCCAATTCTAATTAGGTTGTTAGGTGAATTCTCGATTGTTCTCACTGGATTACAGACAATTAATCATTAACCCCTTATTTACCAAAATCAGAAATCTTAATGCTGTGATGGCATAGCATATTCTGATAGGCTCGAAATTCTTGGATCCCTTAGTGTGACCGGTAAGAGTTTCACCAAGAAAAAGAGATCCTTTAATGTATTTTCTTAAAAAGCCTTTTCGTACCAACACCTTTGGATGTCATTCTATTCCCTAACAAAATCCTATTTTTCAATTCTTAAGCGAATTGTTTTAGAAGTTCGGAATGAAAAAATTGTAATTGAATTTTATTGCACTCCTATATACATACATCACACCAAATATAAATAGTGTAAGTTCTGTTAAACACGAATTGAAATGTCAAATATATATTCGAATGCAGAAATAAACAAATCGTCTATTGTTTGATTCAGTTTATTTTAATGAGGTGTAAAATTCGATTATATTAACCTTTTAAGATCTATCAACAGCAGATACATTATATTGTTCCCATAAAAGGTTCAGCATACGTATGCGTTTATATTCTATTCTATCATAGTGACTTTAAAGGGCAACCCAATCATGCAATACAAATTAGCTATTAAATTGAATTAAACGACGAGAGTTACTTATAAAAAAAGAGCATAACGTAACACACGTAAATCAATTTAAAGGAAATAAATACAGCTTTACAGATAGGATTTCATCAACTTGACTTCGATTTTTTTTCTTTACTTCAATAGACTCGACTAAGCTTGTTTATGTAAGTCATTATTACTAAACGAATAGAGGCTGTATTAATTTATTAATTGGAAATGTGGAATGCGTTAGATGTTTCCCACACCTTAAGTGCTCTATTCTCAATCACAAAAAAGAACTGGATTTATTTCGAGATTTTCGTTGCGGAATTACATCACCTTTAAGTAAGTGAAATTCTAAATTTGAAGGTGTTTCAATCGTTTCATGCCGATCTTATAATCGGCATAGCATATGGTCAATCATCAAATACAATCGCATACGATACCATCAAACCTACATTAAATAAACAGCCAACCGAAAAAGTATAAATATAAACCGGAGACTATCGTACACGAATTTAGTAGGAGCATTTTCGATAAAAAAAAACTTTCTTGTAGAATTTCATTTTTATGTCGCGGTTGAACTGATACAGCCAACAACAGGTTCAAAGTAGGCGTATTTTTTTATATCGCATTGTACCTGTATGCTTGTAGATTCACATGTAAGTGATTTTATATATCCTGCGAGATAGCCCGGATGGTTTTAATCGAGATGCGAGAATAAATTCTCGATTTTAACGCGCGCTTTACCTCGAATTTTCGTAAATATCCCAACAACAAACGGGACAGATGTTTATATGATGTCGTGAGTAGTGCCATTATTTTGGGTAATATGTCGGAATTTACTGTAGGCTAAGATGTTGTTTAATTTAATTATGTGTAATAAAATATGGTCTTTTATATTTTTCTCGACAGTTTAGAGTGTCTTTATTAATCTACATCAGTTCACGTACGAGCACCGTCTATAAATTTATAATCGATTGTCAAAATAACATTGAGCGAGAAAAATGGTACACATATAATTTAATTTTTTTTTATTCTGTATTTGTTGTGTATTGACTTGTCAAGATTTAGTTTTGCATGTTAACGACGAAGAATTTCTTGCCAAACCAGTAAGAATAAATAAAGATTTTGGATGGAATTTATCGTAGGGGGCGAAAGGAAGTTTTGTTTATTTTTTTTGGTATATTTTTCATATTTTTCGTATCGTCTCATGTACATACATATATTCAGACATGTTACAGATAGTTTTATACAATTAGGTAACCTATGTTCTGGACAAAAATAACCTCAAAACTAGCTAGGGACTGCATGAGAAACATAAAAATCCTGGCCAAACATAGCAAAATTGCTTTGGTATGGATGCTGGGGCATAAGCCCACACCAGGCAACCAAATAGCATATTCATTGGACGAGAATTGGGGCTGGCGATAACTAATATGGCAATACGTGGTGTAGTGACTGAGTAGATCACAAAAACGTACCAGGTAGGTACATTGAAAAAACGTTGAAGGACAGACACACAGCAAACGAATGATGGGGCTGCTATGCTAGAATTTAGCAGCAGATATGCCCTAAAAATATCATCATCATCAGATAACCTCAAAGTTTGCTTGGGACTGCCTAAAAATCCTGGCCAAACATAACAAAGATGCTTCGGTGTGGGTGCTGGGGTATAAGCCCACACCAGGCAACGAAATAGCAAGCAAACTGGCAAGAAAACTTTCTGCAACAATATTTATTGGACCACAATTGGGGCTAGGCTAACACTGCTGTAGGTGCTGCAGTGGCTTAGAGGATCATAAAACCACCACTGGTACATTGAGAAAACGTTGAAGGACATACATACAGCAAACGATGTCGATGGGGCTGTCATTCTAGCATTCAGCAGCAGATGTGCTGGCACTCAACTGAGTATAGCTTAGAACAATGATGAGCATCTTGAGGATGAGCCTATTTGTAGACTATACAATGAGGAGGAGGAGACAGTCTGCTACGTTGTATTTGTGCTGCATTAGAACGGTGGAGTCTGTCATTTGGGGAGCAATCAACCTAGTAATTGGTCTACCGGAAAGAGATTTGTCATTATTAAACCTGCAAGTGGGAGTAATCTGTTTATGTAAAGAAAGTCACTTGGTTAAGGGGATGGTGTAAAGGGCTGGCTCCTACTCAGTGACTAATTAAATCAAATCAAATCATATATAATATAAAACAACATACTTTATTCAATAATTTTACAAAATGTTGTCTCTTTTGAAGAAACATAAAATATTGGCAAATTAGTCATGTAAGTCCCACAGAAACTTATTTATTGACTAAAGTTTTTAATATTTTTCACTGCCGGAAAGTCTTCTTTATCTTCGATGTGTAAAGTCGTAGAAAACTTCATCAATAGATGATAGTATTTCTAATAGATTAGGAATAGTTGCTTGTAATTTATTCTTTCAAATGGCTCTTCTGTTTCTTCTTCAGTTGTTTCATACTAAACTGCATTCATTTCTTTTTTGTTGAGTTGTAACATATATCGTTTTCGGCACGTAGAGGTCACCTGATCATTACGTATTTTTTGAGATTTTTAGAGACTTGCAGCTGTTTACACAAGTACCGGCGATTTGTACTAATCTTTAAGTCGATAGAGGTGGTTTAAATTTTTCAGGACACAAAATTTGATTCAAATACCGCGAATCGCAAACATCCGATTTTGGTTTAGTTTTTACCTAAAGCTACTATCAAAGGAAATTCGATCAATATATCAAAATGGTCGTTTTTCTTCATGATTAACTTTTGTGTTACCACCTTAGTGCAATTACAAATCCACCAAACAGCTACAAGCAGAATTAAATAAGTCCCAAAGAGAAATGAAGAAATAAAACTAAGAATTAAATATAATACATAATGGCATTTCAAAATCTTTTGCCTTTTAACTAACCGTGTCTAACGATTTCTCTGTTCTAATTAATATTTATTACCAAAATACTGATGGTTCCTGATCAAATAAATCGTACATTTTTGGGAAAGCTTAATATTATACACCAGTTAAAGATAAATTTTTATTAGCCCCTAATGAGACCAGTCAGATTTAATTTCGTTAATTAACTTCGTGTAGGTGGTTAGGGATAAGATTGAAGACTCGATCTTGAGTAATTCTACCGAGATATTTAGATATATTCGAAGGACATTTGCTTCTTCTTCCAAAAAAAATTGCTAAGTATTCAAGCCAGTAGAATTCTATCCTTCACCAGAGGTGCTCTAATCTGTATCCTCTGTTATTTGTATTAATTAGGCAGTTATGTGTACGATTTTGGTAATTAAGAAATGAGAGTTTTTGTCGAAAAATTCATCGATGATCCATTTTCTCTTCAAAATTTTGATAATTATCCTTTACACATCACAGATTATAAAATACAACCAAAAAAAGCACATTTGAAGTATCCTTAACACAGGATTTTCTTCGAATTAGACTTGGTTTTTTTTAAAAATCTTTTTCAATATGCTAATTCGCAGAGGTAGTGGTTCTCTGAAAATCCTCATTTTTTTTTGTAAAAGACTAATACATCTCCTAAAAATTGGTAGTTCAAATTTGTCGAAGAAGATTGGTGAGTTCCATTTTTTTTTTTGATGACATCCCATATCCAATTTGGTCGTGCTAGCTAACCAAGTTCAAAATATAGCAATTCAAAAAAAAGTTATAAGCCACTTCCACAGAATGATTGAATGTTAAGCAAATACATTCAATCATTCTGTGGAAGTGGCCTATCACTTTTTTTGGGTAACTGCATGGAAAAACATTTTTGTAGAAATTATCCAACGTAAGTACCAACTGCCTATAAGAATTTTTACTGTCATCTTCGATTGGTTGATTTTTTGGGAAGTAATTCTTTTTTCTGCTGAAGAATTTTAGCCTTATACTTCCAATTTCGTGATATCAGATCAGTCGACAGCCTGACGGTGGCTTGAACTGCATATCATTGACTTTTGCTTTTACTACCTTTTTAAAAAAAATGCGTTCATCATCAATATCTTTAGTAAGCTGCTGATCTTCCTTCTTCTTCTAGGAAAGGGCAAACATCAGCGGCGCATACACTCGCCATGTAGGTGGAACTTCTTGCAGCACAGTTTATTGTGCTGCTTTGGGAAAATCATCTAACCGCCCCTGTTACTAAACAGTTTGCACATTACTTTGCGATAACACCTAATGAAGGGCAATGTCAATGAATATTAGCGGAGAATAATGCAATGTTGTTTCTACACCCACAGTTAATATTGCAGTATTAGATTGAACGTACATATGTTAAACTTTGTGTTAGTTGAAATGTTGGAATTTACGACAATGACACGCAGCGCTTTTCTGACAGCTATATGTTCATCTGACTTAAAACAAATTATAAGTGGTATATAGTGTTACCAGTTACATTCCTGCACACAAACTTAAAATTTCACATAAAAAAAAAATAATATTTAAATTTCTAAAGCAAAAGAATGTTGATTGTAGATGGTGAATTCAGATGGCCCCGTTCACTTACACACATAAAATTTGCCCAGTGTAAACACATTAAAGTAAAACCAATAAAATTATTACGAAACCAGATGTCTTTTAGTGAAACCTGCACCACGAGGAGAAATTTGATATATCCAAATATATTACCGAAAGTAATTCAGTATTTAAGCAGGTAGATACATAAAATATGCAATTTTAATTATTTTTATGCGAAAAAATAATCTTTGCATATTTCTAAATCATTATGTCATCAGAATGTCAGTTAAAACATTATATGCACGTTAAACTAATTAAATTGATGTCAGTCGAGCATAAATTAAACGTTATTGAAAAGTAAATTGATTTCAAATCCGCTATTTCAGAGTTAATCGACACTGTAGGTGTCCACAGTTCGACTGGCCTCAGTAAATATAGTCAGTCCTTGGGCGTGAGTTCGCAAAACACTCTTAATAAGAATTATAATACAAAAAGACACCGTATCGGTTACAAATTCTTCTCGATTTTCTACGGTCCCTCAACAGACGGCCAGTGTTTAATATTGTAATTTTACAATAATACAGATGTTTTCTAACCTGTCAGTTTTTTAACCCAATTACGTAGACAACAAATCACACGTAATTTACATTTATTCCGCGGCTAATTCTTTTCTTAATCTGTCATAGCAGCTTGTCAAGATATCTGTAATAATTTCGTATCGTAATTCATACACGTACAATCCGTGCACTGTTAGATGATAATGCGAAAAGTAGCATTCTAATGGTTTATAATTTGGTCTGTCGGGGGCGTTGAAGGAAGCCAACGCTCGAGATCACGTTGCTTTATTAGCGCTACCATTACAATGATCACATTGTGTAATTTAGACGGGCACACTGCCTAAGAGAGTTGTCGAAAACAATTTACCTGTATTGTATTTGACGTATGTACGTTGGTTATGTTACGTCATTGTAGAAAACCTGTATCATTGGTGTAATGTTAACCGAAAATATATAACATTTTATGTAAGCGTTGATAGGTCTCCAAGTTGTAATTACTTTCTAAACTTACATTTATAGAATATGTGCATGTTTTTTTACAAAAAAACATACCAAAAATTAGGGTACCAGATCATATTGGAATCTGCGAGAAGGAGATAGCTAATCTATTAGCAAAGAAGGCCGCCACAACTTCAATTGTGATTCTATGAGAATCTTCCTGGTTTGAGGCTTGCCAAGGTATCCTTTGAAAATTTCAAGAAGCAAAGAGCAAAAGCAGAACTAAGACGAGAACTAAGCAGAAAAAGGCTAAGTGTCCTCACAGTGTCATCTCAGAAAAAGCATGACAAGGATTGGTCTGAAACAAACTAGTGACTGCAGCTTCTGTGTGGCGAAAGATGATATCAAACTGCACCGTAATCGCAGAAATCCGTACCAACCACCTCGGCAAAGACGTCATAGACAAAAGACAAACACCTTCTCAGAAAACTATCACAGCTATTGCAGTTTATTAAAGACCCTAGACTGAATGGGGAGCTATCATTGAAGAAAAATCCTAATTTCTCTAAAGGTGTACAAATAATTAAGCTTGGCAACAAACACGGAACAACAGAACACGTTCATAGATTAATTAACCAGATGGTAATGGTCTACATAGGAAACCATATTGTTTTGCAAGACATGCAACCAGCTTTTCGCAAAGTATGGCACAGTAGTTTACATTAGATTACTAGATATCTGTTGTACTATTACTCCCAATTCATCTCCAAGAAGTTTAGGATTTTGGCTTTACCACTGATCGATTTTAAATGGGCCTGTTGGGGTGGTGGACTACTGCTACGCAGTTCCATGTAATGTGTTCAGGTGTGCGTGTTTGGAACAAAATCAGTATATATCGCCACCTCCCCGGAGTATCTCTTTGGCGTAACACCTCAGAGCGCCATGGCCAGTCAGTAAAGTTATGGTCAGCAAGGATTTAGCCGTAGTGGTATACAAGTGAAACCAAAGAAGGTTAGCCTTCATCCTTCTCCTAGATTTTACTTATTGTAAATCTCCTAACAAGGATAAATTCTACAATGGAAAGAAATCTTGATGACTGCTGCATTGGCATCCCACACTAATCCAAATTGGGCATTAGTTTAAAAATATGGCAAAACATTAAACATCAAAGGTACCCAAGCTTCTTGCAGTCTTGAGTAGGTAAACTATGCCGGTACGACTCCAGGTCCTCAACGTGGACACGCTGTATAAGCTAGGCACCTATATATAGCTTCCCGATAACTCATCGTTGGCAGCTGGACCCGGCTGTTGACCTGTTTTTAGTTGGGATTGATCTGGTTTCGATCTGGTTTTGCCCTGGTTTTGACGAGGGAAACTGTTATTGTTGAGAGCAATCAACCTACAAATAGGTCTACGAGAAAGCGATTTGTTACTATTAAATCTGTAAGAGGGAGTAAAGAAAGTTACTTGGTTAAGGGGATGATGTAAAGATCTGACGCGTCCTCAGTGAATAATTAAATCAAATCGAATCATATATAAAACAACATAGGTGCTTTATTAAATAATTTTACAAAATTTTGAAAAAATATAAAATGGAAAATTAATCATATACGTCCTATAGACACTTATTTAGTTTTTAATGTTTTTCACTACCTGAAATTCTTCTTTATCTTGGTGCGGTTCGAATAAATATCAAGTCTTGAGTAGGTAAACTATGCCGCTACGACTCCAGTCACTCGACGAGAACACGCTGTATAAGCTAGGCACTATATACGACTTCCCGATAACTCATCGCTGCCAGCTGAGCCGGGCTGTTGACCTGTTTTTAGTTGGGATTGATCTGGTTTCGACCTGGTTTTGCCCTGGTTTTGACGTGGCTTCAACTGGTTCCCTTGCGTAGTTTTCATTATATTAATAATAATAATAGTTTACTGTACCAATTACCAAAAAAAGTCTAAGAAAATATAAATCAAATAAAATAACCAAAAATGGCACAAATCCCAGGGCGATGCTCAGCCTAGCGCATACAATGAACCGCTGATCTACCGCCGCTGAGCTACCAATAAGATAGCTGTTTCTAAAACTAGATCAAAAACAGGTCAAAACCAAGTAGATCCAAGTCAGCATTCCAGTTCAGCTGCCAGCGATGAGTCATCAGAAAGCTGTATGTAGTGCTTGGTTTATACAGACTGTCCACGTCGAATGACTGCGTTCGTAGCGGCATAGTTTACCTACTGTGTTGTTTTCTATAATTTTAATATTTTTGTCCATATGACTTGGTACTGGTCAAATTCACGCTAGATCGAAACCAACGAACGAATCCCACGTAGGTGATTTTTATATAGGTATAACGTAGAAAAGGATGTCGTCCATTATCTACTATCTTTCTTGGAAAAAAAATACCAACTGAATACAGCTGGAACTTAATTTGCTGGAAACTATCTTTGGATTTTCATGGAATAAAAATTCTATCCGATGTCGCAGAGTCATCTATTATGGGGTGGTGAAAGTACTTGAATTATATATGTAAATAAGAGGGGGGCCAGATTAGAGCCTTGTGGCACCCTCGATAAAGGTAAAAGTTACAGTAGCTTGAATACTTACTCAATTTGTTGGAAGTGAAAGGTGTGCTAGGAATGGAAGAAAACATATCGGCAAATCCACTGCCTAAAGTAGTACCTATCATTAAAAGTTAGGAACTTAGAATTGCCAGGACGAACTAAATTTGGAACTAAATTTTTAGAATTTGTTGGTGTAGAACAGTCATTTTTCCTTGTACTTACTCCTGCACAAGCATAATTTTTGTGCAGCTTGGAGCACCCTCGCACATTTTCCGCCAGTCAAAGAATTGTTAACAAGTTGTTTTCAAGATTGTGTGGTAAGATCAAGCAAGATCACTTGATCACATGGTGTTTCTTGTCTACTCCATCGTTGAAATCTCCGACCGCATTAATAGTTTTTTACATTTTCTATCATCTTTGTCATCTGTTATCAGAATTTATCCTTTTTTTCTGCTGATTTGTTTTTATCTGGGCCATATATTAACGCTATTATCTTTCTTATTTCCTTCTTACTTTCTTAAACTTCTACCTTCAATAATCTTTCATTTTTCATCAGGTTTTTAAATAATATAATGTAGGTAGGTTTTTCTAGCTTATTTTTACTGAATTCCAAATCCACTTTCTTCCTTTTATTCTCAGTTATCTATTGTCAATTTTAAACTGCATAGCAGCTTTCATTCCTATTGCTTGGGGTCTAATTATTTTTCCTATTTATCCTTTCTTTTTTAGACATATTATCGTTTTCGTATATTTTTTGCTCCCTAATTTATAAATGGATCAATTAGTTAAGTATTACTTCTCGCATATTTACGCAAATTATGATTATTTCTTTCTGATTAGTCAATTTTTAAGCAATACCGCCGCAACAGTAGTCGAGCAAGTAAAGCGTTCGAAAAGAATGCCAACAGTTGTGGGAGGAAGATACCTGTTCAGACAGCACGAGCCAGTTATCTCCTCTACCGATTCTCAACGTATATCGCCCCATCTCTGTTCCTTCTTCGGCGCGTCTCCTTCCATTACGATCTGCTTGTGTGTGTGTGTGCGAGTACGTTTGTTGGTTTCGTTCGGGAAACGGGATAAACGATCATCTACCATAAATAAGCATTCGCCACCCACAATATCGGCGGTGGCGGCATCTACCGGGCACTGAAATGCGTGTCTCGTTCTTGGTTGTCCGGGTCGAAATATATTCCTCTAGCCGGACGGCGTAATGTGTGCCATATGGCGGGAATTTCGTCGAAAAATCCGCGATGTTTTTCGATTTTCGTCTCGGGTTGGTTTCGTATTAGTCGAGATGAATGTTTAACGATGCACTGGCGAGATTTTAAAGCTCTGGCGGCAAAAAATTGTTTACTGTATTTTACTAAGAAGGCAGGATGTGTAATCTGAGCAGGGCAACAGGTGCTACGCTCAGACTAGGTTAGAATTCTAGATATTTATATGTTTTTTAAACCTCATCTAACATCTAAAGATTACTAGAGGCGGGAGAATGCTCTTTAATGAAGTGAAATGTACGCGAATGAACTTCCGCTAACGAGACCCCGAACCCCGAAGAACGCATTTACTAGTGCGGTATAACTATGTATATTGTATGCAGGGAGCATTATGACTTATTCAAGCGGAAGCTGACTCGATGTCACCTGGATAAGCAGCCATAACGACTTTGACCTCTCAATTCCTGCTGCACTCCTTAGAATTGAACCTTAAACTATATTATAATTAGGGCGGTATAGAATTATTATTTTAATATAATAAAAGGCATGAATAAAGTTAGTTCCTATGCGTTCTTTTTTTTTGATTCCTTTTCAACGTAGAACAAAGAAAGAAATAGGAGCTTTACCATTTTTTCCCACGCCTGGTTCTTATTTTTAGAACGCGGTTGGTATAATATAGAAAATATGCATATGAGTTTGATGAATTAGATCTTGAAAGGAGATAAGAACGGAAAGATTCTATTGTGTGTATACAGGAATATACGTTTTTTGAAGAAATAATACGTGTAAGGTCGCGCTATTTTGTAAAGAAATGATCACCTTGAATCGCACTCTATTTAGATTGAGTTGGTAACAAAAAATACACTTGAACTGGTATTTTTTTTATGCTGCATTAATTGTGAATCGTGTCAGAAGGTTATACATATTATAAATTAGCAGTAATCAGCTCAACTCGCCTGTAGTAGAATTTCTGAAATATATTTATTACATTTAAGCAGCAATTAATTCATTCTATGCAACGGCGCTTTGTTAAGCAAAATGAAGAAACATATTATTACATTGCTAGAATCTATTTGCCAACACGAAATGAAATGTCAGATGCATGATTTTGATTAGGGTTTCTCCGTTTTCATGACATGCATAATGTACGCCAAGTCTACCAATAACTTACTAATTTCTCCCTCTATTGTGCAACCGCACCAACCGTATTGTATCTTAAACAAATAAATACACGTATATATCTAATATGCGATGGTTCGGAACACAACCGACTAGAATTTACGCGATTTACAACTACAAACGTTTCGCTACCGCTGAAAATGTAATCGTGGCATATTTCACAAGTAGATATTTGTTAGCTCCGCCGCAGAAACAGTGAGAATAATGTGAAATATGCACGGATTAGGTGTATACATTTCAGATGGCGTGTTTTGTATCTGTGCTTATTATTCTTTCTACGCCACGTTCTGGATATATCTTTACACCCGCTAACATCGGTCTACGCTGATATAATCTGGTCAGGTTTAACTGCGGAATAGTTTATTTATAACTAGAAGTTCCCTTATATATTGCCGTGTTTCGACTTCTTGAAGGTGTGTATGCAGAGCTGTATTTGGAATTATCATTTAAGGAGGCAAGCTCGGTTGATTTCGTAAAAATTAATGAAGTAAATCTGCAACCTTCGAGCAGACATCTAGAGGTGTAGGTTTATGTATCGTTAAAAATACTTCCTAAGCTGTATTGCTTACTTAACTTAGTTTTTTCGAATATTGAATGTAATCTCGATATCGAACGCAATGAATTATCTTTTGTACCTATTGATCCGTATCATCCTGCTTTAGCTATTACTGTAAATTTTCGTAAGTCTTCATCTTCAGTTTTCCAACTAATTCAAATCTGCGGTACAACTTTAGACGTGCGATGTTCAACAATTACACTCTCAGCTTATAAACATGGATTGGACATTCTTGGAAGAGATCGAGAATGTTAATAATGCAATAGATAAATTGTTTTACTATCTTTACATCCAGTTCGTTAATGTATATTACGAAGAGCAGAGGCTCCAGCATAGAACCCTGTGGAATTCCACGTTGTATATTCATCATGTCCAATCTTGCTATATTCGTCTCCAGATATTGTTGTCTGTTTAACAACTACGACGAAAGTAAGTTATGTACACATATTCCATAGTAATATAATTTTCTCATAAGTACGATACGATCCACTGAGTCGAATGCTTTACTGAGATTACAGCACATTAATTCCACATTTTCTTGTTGATCTAGTCCAGCATGAACGGAGTTCAATATTGTCGCCAGGCCCGTTGCCGTTGATCTATGTCTTCGAAAGCTGTGTTGAGAAGTCGTGATCACACTATTTTTATCAAAAAACTGTAACAACCTACAACCTAACAACCTAACCACAATCACGTGTTCAAATACTTTGGAGAGTGCTGGAAGAATAGATATTGCCCTATAGTTTTCAGGGTTATTTGTGTTTTCATCCTTACATGAATAAACTATGATTATTATTATTATATTATTATTATTATTATTATTACTATTATTATTGGCCTTGTCAGACGACCACAGTCATCTTGTCCGGGTTGTGGTTCTTTTCACCCACGACCCGGGGTCCTTCGTCGGTAGGGGGCGCGGACGGCTGGTGTTTTTCTGTACATACGGCTCTATGAGCAAGTATGTCAGGTTCTGTTGTTTTTTGGGAAACTATTTGACATTATTATTTACAGTTAACAGGCATATACATTTAATATTTCTAGTCAGATTGATGAGGTAGATGTTAAAACTTTCCTCATTATAGCATGATTCCAGGATAGAAACCTTCTGGAGCTGCTTGTAGATGTTTGGCGGTACATAGTTCTAAAATTTTGAGTGACTCATGCAGTTTTGTCGGGATTTCTCCAGTTGCACCCACGACGATTGGTATAACGTTGACCTTTTCTTGTTTTCACACTTCCCGGATGTCTTGTGCCAGAGGCAAGTATTTTTCAATCTTTTGCCTCTGTTTAGCTGCGATATTTACAGGAGGTGGTACCGCAATGTCTATGAAATATGTGGTTTTAGATGGTATGTACGTTAAAGTAATGTCCGGTCTATTATGCGCAACACTGGTATCTGTTTGGATTGTTCTATTCCAGTATATCATCACTTCCTTTGTTGTTAAAATCGATTTTGGTTCATACCGGTAATAAGGTGTTGTTTCCGTTATCAATCCATATTTTTTACAGAGGTGTTGGTGGATAATTTTGGCTATATTGTCATACCTTCTGGTGTAGTCTTTTGGAGCGAGTACGGAACAGCTTGTGAGAATATGTTCTATAGTTTCTCTTTTCTGGCTACACACCTGACATAGTGTTGATGTTATTCCCGGTTCTTTAATGATATGTTTTTTGTACGTCAGTGTCGGTATTACCTGATCTTGAATTTCCATCATGAATCCTTCAGTTTCAGCAAAAATGCTTCCATCAGATAGCCAGCGCAAATATGCATCTTTGTCCAGATAGTAATGTGTAAGTATATTATGTATGTATGTATCGTCCATGTAACTCTTTTCCTGGCCATATGTGCCATTTCTCTTCTTCGGATAGTATATTTGTCAGTGGGATTGTACCTTTATCCCTTAAATTTAGAGGAGTTAAGTTGTTGTCTGTCTGTACTACAGCTTGATGGAGCCTTAATCTGGTTTTGGCGTCATAAAAGAACTGTCGTAACTGTTCAATCTGCTTGTAGTACATGCTTCTAATATCGATGACTTCCCTGCCACCCTTTTTCCTAGGTAAGTGAAACCGCTCGACCGAACTCCTGGGATGGTATGCCTGTGACTTGTGAAACTTACTCTGATTTTCCTATTCAGTGCATCGAGTTCAGTGTTGGTTATTATTATAATGATTATTATTATTATTATTACCTATTAGTATTTATTGGCAATAGCGTATTCTATGTAGAAAATAGCACCGCCCCTTTGGAGAATTGAAGCCCCACATGTTTTTTCACTTTGCTATCCATTTCTCTAAGATGTATGTATGTACACAATACGGAAACAAACTGCTTCCTTGACTTTTCAGTGACGATCATATTGTGTCAGATTGATACAGATGTGTGATTTTCGAATTAGATTAGATTATTGCTGGGTTCATCAGGCATTTGAGTGCGTCTCATTCAATGAGATGAATTGTGAATACCCTTAAAAGATCGTCTTCTTTGAAAGAAGAAAGAAACCTACTGCGCACGGCGAGAAAGATGCCAAAGAACCAAACTTCCTTTTAGTACCTCAGGTGAATTGTCAAGCATCGAATAAGGGAGACAAAAAGTGAAGCGAACGAATACTGTATCCTGTTCGTCGTAAAGTAATTTTGTGAAATCATAATAAATGCAAATTAGTACAATGAGGTATTGTTTTAATGAAATGTTAAATTTTTCAAAATTTATGAAATGTATGCAAAAAGAGAAGTATTATATCATTACGCCATGAATTAATCCATGGTGTTAACATTCACTGCTGCCAAAAGCACATTATTCACTGGCGGCAACTGCAGTTGACAAATCTGCAAAGATATTGGGAAGAATAAGAACGTGGTACAATTCACATGACATCATTCATACTATTACAAATGTAATAAGTAGCAGATATGGTGGCAGAGCTAGTTGAAGCTTAGAGTAACTGCTTCCACGTCTTCCAAATAATACTATAGTTGTTTTGGAAAATATACTTACCGTTCAAGAGAACTAATTAAGAGAATGTCAAATTCCAACTTTCTTCCACTAGTGCTAATTGCTGTTATTTTAAAATATGTTGAGGTTAAGTGCACATATGTACCTACCTGCATTAAATTGGTACTTATCTTACATGAGTTATTTTTAAGGTAGTGGGTTTTCTTCAAAAAAACATTATTATTGTAAGGGATTTCTTATTTTGATCAATGAAATATTTCTCATTTAGGCCACCTCTTTTACACCATCTGGCAGAATTTTTTTGGCCTTATTATTTGTCTTTTATTATCGGTTCTGCCCTTTTATACTTTTTCGCAAATCTGTTATCTGTTATTCTCTATAGACACAGTTCAGCCATTGTTACCGCCTTTTCTGAATTCTCTAATACATTTCTTCAATGTTAATCTTGTATTTGTTACAAATTTCTTTTATTTACTACAGCGTTTATCCTCCTTTTAAGTTTTTTCGTATTTATCCAAATTTGACGTTCGCGTAAGAGCACTGGAGATACAACTTCTGATTTTAATCTTCTTTCCCTGGCTACATATAAGTCTAGCAGTTTCTGACGTCTTCCTTATTGTGCCACAAGGTCATAACGCCTATATTCTTTTAGTACCTTTCTCGTTTTCATTCAGAATATTCCTTAAAAATTTTTCTAGATTTATCTAAATATAGCTTAACACTTTTGGGGTGTTGTCGTCAATTCTTCTAGGGTCACGTCATCAATTCCTCCTGATTATTTCGTTTAGTTCCCTATTACATATTTAAGAGTGTGGTTGTTTGTATTGGTGTATAAAATAAATATAATAAAACCTTTTCTCTAACTTAGTAGGATTCGACACTTACACGAAATGAAGTTTTTAGTAAACTGTTTTTATGAGAAGATTAATCGTTAACGTTATTCACCATGCAAAACGTTCCTGTAACAAATAATCTAAATATTTTAGAAAATAATGTATCAGCCATTTAAATAGATGAATAAATATATCAGTTTTCTCAATAACGACCGCTCTATAACCGTAATCTTTATTGATATATCCCTTCTTAAATGATTCCAGAACATTACAATCATATCTATAAATTAGCCATACTCGAATGTTAATTAGTATTTCCATAACTGACTGGTGGTTAGATTTATATCTTGTAGAGTGCTGTTCAGCTCGTGTAAATCTGTAGTGACGTAGTAAATCTTACAATCCGTAGTAAATTACTCGCTAACACTTGTACCATTAAAAGAGACTCAATAATTTATAATTTATGATAGTTTAATGCGTCCTAACTCACTTAACTAATTATGCAAACATGGAATCTACTTGAGAGAGTATTAATTAATATTTTTATCAATTTATTTTAATGTAACTTCATACGCCGTAGATAGGATGACAAAAAGCGAATTCCGATTTGTACTGATGTTGAACTGGTTGACATCAAAGTTCATAACCTCCTCGTGCGGTTGTAACTTTCTCCGGAGTCCGGATCAGCTATTATTGTTATTGTTACTGCTGTATGGACTCTCTTAATTCTTTCTTTTCCTTTTGTTCGCCCAGTTAAAATTTCCTAAATTGGAAATTGTTATTCGTGGTATTTTTGTGTCGCCCGAGCACTCACAGCCATTTACAATTCATCATTTGGTGGATAATGGCATCGTGCATTACCTATACAACCATTTACGTACATATAGAAATAAGGTGTATACCAACAGTGGTTTCTTCGAACAATGACTGCGTGTTCGCGAACAACATAAGAACAGATGGTCTAGAATGTCTTTCCGATTTTACCAAGTAACTGTAAATCTGCATGTTAACTCAGTTTAAAGCTTAAGTAAATGAAATCTGCTTTTAATGCTGTATTTATTAGTGTCGCTCCTCATTTCCCACAGTCACGAAAAATATAATTACGACGTTTTTAAAAGATCCGTAACAGGTACCTAGGAGGTTTACCGAAGTGTATGTGCAACAAGATTAGTTCAATACTTTAGTTTCATTACGCAGAGTTCTCAGGCAGCATCCTTGACGAAACGTTTATTTCTTGTCTCGGTATAGGAAGCATAGGAACAGGTCCTTTTTAAACGGAGTAGTTTCAAATACGACACAATATAATATATGTAACACAATACTTTCAATTCTACCTACCTGTTTTGGTTTTACCTTATTCTTTTCATTCGAAAATGTGTTTGTACGCTGGGATCCTTTACTTTTAATCGATGTTGTGGGAAAATTTACTAACATAAGGTTATCTGGTGCTACAGGTTTAGCAATTTTGTTATAGTTTTCATCAATTTTGTGAAAAATATTTTAAATCGAGTGCAGTGTTTATTTTATTTTGTTATCAGCTTTATTATTGTTGTTAGTTAGGGTAGCATTCCTTCCTGTATTTGTGACAAGTGTTCTACACAATATGACCAAGAAGATTACAATGAATTAGAACAACCAAAATCGTAGTAGAGAGCATGAGCTTGAACGTGTAGACAGATAGGGATACTCTCAACTTTACTGTGGTAATTGTTTGGATAAGCTGTCAAGTTTTTGATGTATCAGCCTGTATGCAATCTAATCTGAGTCAATTCTGGTCCTCATCCTTGCCGCAGCTCCTGAACAACAATCCATACGAAATAGCTGTCACACCAGCAAATTGCAAAAACAATTAAGCTACTTCTGCAGGCATTTGTACTGTGAGTGATGTAGTTTGACTTCTCAATCGAAACAAAAAATTCGGATAGTTTTTTCCATTAGGAACTTATCTGAAATGATAACCTCCAAGAGGCGTCGTAAAAGATCATATGGGCGTTATAGATTTAAAGCCTTGAAGTTAGAAAAATGATTCTCTCCACTTGGCTATAGATAGACTCATGGTCACATATGCGTTGCTAGTATGGTGTCCAAAACCTAAGGAGACCTTACTAGATCCCAAAGGAAGTGGAAAATCGCAGATCTTGCTTTTAATTTTAATAACTTCAACCATAATAACCACGAAAATTCTGATGTATTTCATTCTCAAGTTAATGAAAGTCCAAATACTAGAAAAATTTTAGGCAATATCTTGTTAGGCTAACATCTTGTTTGCTTATGCTAAAAGATCTTCCATAAATACTTCGCTTTGCTACGACTGCAAGATGTGACAAAATTATGACATGAGCAAACCACGAGAAAGGACCGATGAGTTATGATATGGCCCAAACACTTTAGGAAAACTTGAAACTTAATGTCCTGCTAGTCTAGTAGATTCCATACTCATTTCTGCAAGAACTGCTGCTATGACATCTTGAATTGGAGAGAATTGTAACGCCTTTTTGGTACATAAGCTTATGTTTGGATATTTCAAAGCATTTTAGGGTAAGATAATTATTCGATTATAAAACCAACGGTGTACCAAAAAACAACAAGAATTATAAGCTACTTCTTTAGCCGTTTCAGTAAAAACAGTTCTTAAGAAGAAGAAATCAAATCTAAGGATGATCCTGACTATAGTTTTTCTTTAATCAAAAAAGATTGGTAATTTATTAAGCCATTTCCTGTTTGTCCTGTTTCCTTACAACTCTTCCACATAGATAAAAAGACCCCCGTTGACAGCTATCACCTTGTTACTGTGGATCCTCATCCTCCTATTTAATGCATTTTGTCCATACCAACTATTTAGCGAATTATTTCTTGTACCAACATAAACAGTCTACGATTATTACTTGGAGAATCTGCTGGTTCTATCCTAACTTTAAGAATAGAAGCAAGACCGCAACCATTAACCATACTAGTATAACGTTTCTTTTTCTCTTTCAACTCACTATGAAGACATTCATTATCAAATTCATTAAATATTTTTGCTATAGGTGAGTATGCTTTCACTCTATTGCATTATTCATTTTGTCTTTAATTTTGGCGAATGACCTGATTATTCAAAAACAAAAAGTTTTTTGCATTAAGAGATTACTCTACCAATGGTTTGTATCATCATTCAAGGTCTAATGATGTTCGCTCTCCATGTGCTGATTACTACGATCATTACTACGATCAATGCTGCTCTTACTTCGATGCCTATCGACAGTAGCACATAGAGATCAAAATTTATCTAATTCCTTGATCTCATTGTTCAGAAATTCACAATCGTTGTAAGATGCAGTGTGCTCCAGAAGTTCGGTTAGACATTCAGCAGTTGACCAGCCACTGCTAGAGCTTCCTTCGTTTGCAAGTTAGGGCCTTGATAAGCTATACCTCTTTTTCCATTAAAATCTTTGGATATTACTGAGTTTTGGTTTACGATATTTTGTCGCATTACATAATTTGCAACTCCTTAATTATGCTTCGATGTAACGTTTAGAAACATAGCATTAGTCTTTTGTAGCATTTCTCATGTTTACATCTACTTCGGGTCCTGCCCTAGCATGCAGCATGATCTGCCAATGATTGTGGTCTT
>SMLS01076060.1:0-17637 GCA_004785975.1 Popillia japonica
GTGTTAAGGTGAAACTTGGCCTACTAACAATAAGTCAATTGCTGCTAATTAGCTGTTCCGATTCAGATGGAAATCTACTAACTATTCAAATAAATTTAATAACGAAGAAATTGATGTAGTGACCATAATTGGTCACTTTTACCAGAAAATAATCCGAAAATCGCTGGATATCTAGACGAACAATTTGAAGATGGAAACACGTCTGCAGCTCTAGCAACATATAGCACAATTAAATTATTCGAAAATTTTACCAATTGAACTTAGACTGCCCCACTTTAAGAAGCGCAAAATGTAATAGCACTAGCAATAAAAGTAACACTTCGAGAATATCGGCGTTTAAACGAATAAATTAGCTAAACTTCGGTCACATTACCTCTAATCGCATCTAATATTCCACATTCACAACCGCATTACATCAAACCGATACCTAGCATTCGAGGCAATCGGGACATTTTAGTATTCTCAGTAGACCGGCAGCGACGTACATACGTTTACCTACCTTAACCGTAAGCCGAAGCGAGCTGCCCTAAATGAATTTTAGAGGTTTAATTCGACTTTCCACGCAGCACCCCTCTTCCCATACCGTACCATTACCTTTAGCCCGAAACGAGAGTATAAGCCAGAAGTATGAGATTCCGGGACGCTTCGGATCGTAGAGCGCGTATTTCGGAACGCCCGGAAGAATGTAAGCCGTGCGGCAGCACGTGTCATACGTGAAGTTTATTGGGCTCATTAACGGTTTACGAGGTTTCTGAGAGTTGAGTTTACGAGAGATGTGCCAACGGGAGCAACGGTGCGATAACAAAGACGATATTTCCCCGTTCCAAGTCGAATGGAAGTGGGACGGTTAGACTAGAGCGAAGATATAGGGAATATGGTGTGTTTTCGAAACAGGACCGGCTGTTAGAGTGAGGTTAGGTAGTCTTGTAATAAATGTCGGTTATTTAAATGGATAAGGAATGGCAAGGTAGTTATATATGGAAATGCAATGAATGAGACCAAAATTGACCGTAAAGTTAAGAAAGCACTGCAATAGTTTCCGGGTATCAGAAATTTTTAAGGCACAGGCCATATGTATATACCATGGACTATGTCAGGTAACTACTGCTTACTGTAACTTCAGTGTTAAGTCCTCGAACTGGATGCTGTCTTCTGTATATTGTTCAATCTTCAGCAAAAAGCGGTGCTATATGAAGATGTCGAACCTTAAACTAGACTTTGACATCTTGAGGTCTATGAAACACTTTGGAAATGCCACAGCCACCACGATCTTAATCTCCAAAAGTCTACAACTAAGCAGCTAGATACGGTAGGCAATTAATGACATGGCGCTACAGTTTGTTGCCACTACGACCTTTGATCTATTGTGGATTTCCATCATCTGGATGGCGTCGTCTAGCCTTACCTTTTTTAATGTGCATATGTAGCTTTGGCGGGGTTGTTTTCATGCAGAAAGCCGTGTTTGGATACGGTTCGCCAATACATTCTAGCCTCAGTCTGGCTAGCCCGTACTATTGACATAAAACGTGCTGCAAAGTGGTTTCTTCTATCCGACGTGGTATTTTTCGCCAGACATATCGTTGCTGAGTCTACAGCGTCCTGTTACTGCACCTATAATTAGCTTAACAGTTCTCCTGGATTGATGCAGAAGGCTTTTTGTGAATTTGGGCATATGTTCTTTAATGGATTTCTTATCCTGTCTCTGTCCTGAAGACTTTTTTCACCATTCTAGAGCTTATAAGGTCGATGAACGGTCCAAAAAAACTATGTTCGGAGACAAAAGTTACGTGTGGTTGGGGTTATTGGCAAGCAAGTTGTGAACCCCTTTTAATTGTATTCCAAGGAAGGCAAGAAGGTGCCGATATTTTGTCTTTATATTGTAACGAATTAAGAAAGAAGTGGTTTGATCGATCACTTTATGAAGGATAGCTGATCATACATATTGCATCACTACATACTTTGGTGATTAATTATGTTCTCAAACAAAATGTCCGACCCCTCGGTTTATACTGAGCCGATATGTGGATATTGCAGCCATATCGTGTTCTTTCTAAATCTCACTTTGAAATGTCTGCTAAACGTTATTCTGTTCAAGTTTTTAATGCGTCAACTTCGTGTTCTACGATAGAAAAAAATGACCTTGAAGTTAGCACAAATTTGTCTGTATTCAGTTTTCAACAAGCAGTCGGTGGTTTAGGGTAGAAGCTTTAGTGAATAAAATTATTAAGATGACAGGTGTTTTTTCTAATAAACCTTTTAAATTCCTCCAGTTATGTAGGTTTTTATACTTACATTTCTCCGTTATAATTTATCGCAACTTGGATGAAATTTTATCTGGTTTTACTTCAACGAAACTCGCAAAAAAGAGATAATATTGTAACTAATTTCAATTTGAAATTACTAACCCTTAGCAGCTTTAGAATTCATACAAGTTCGTAGCTACTTCAAATACGCTACTGATACATCCTCCATGCATATTTCACGTTATCTTGCATCAATATTTTATTTGATTTTGCTACTATGCACAGAAGGAATTGGCAATCTGATCGTATACGTACTATAACCGAATGTAATATATATACCTATTCGATATGTATATATCACTGCTAGAAGGAAATCATGTTTTCCATTGGAGCGGTCAAGGATATCCGTGTCACTCCGAGTCAGTAACAAAAATCGAACCACTAGACCGTCAACTTAGTATATAGACATCCCGTGACCCTATCTCCAAGAAATGTTACGACCACAATATCGGTGATATAGGTAACATATCGACGAGGTCAAAGAAAAATATTGAAAAGGATGACTAGCTTCTAGCTTATAAATATAATATTTCTTCCTTGTTGGGTGTAGTTTTTTGATACACACCAAATATTTTTACCAATTATTATAATAATAAACATCAACTAATTTGAAAGTATACATCCCACTCGAACTCAAACATCTAGTTGAGTGCAAAGTTACACTTTCCACGTTATTAGCGTTTTATCACTAAAGTGCCTCGACGCATAAATCGCATAGAATTGTTGCTATACTACATAGGTCCAACTTAGAGTGCGTGCGTTTGTGCAATTTACTTTCCCGGTTAGTAATGGGCCTCAGAGGTCGCGTTCATTTATATAAGGTACCCGCACACATTCGCGTTCTACACACATAGACCGACGAAAACTACAGTTCACGAAACTTTATCCTTAGTACAGTCGCAAGGGCGAGAGCTTTCTATTATTATACATGTAAATCGTGGAAATTGTGGTGCTTTTTATCCTCTTTTTGCAGATTTACACGCCTTATAGGTGTGATATTAAGGGATACGAAAGGCTAGTTATGAAATGCGTGCTGTATTAAATGGATACATATAAGACAGTAAAAAAACCAAGTCGCTTTGCATATCATACCCCATTTCAAACTTCATTGCATTTTTAACAATTTTCTAGCCTAATTAACATAACTAGGACGTGATTTGAAGTTTTTCTGGTGCTTCAAAGTTAAGTAGCGCTATGAATAAGCAGTTTTTCGTGATTAGTCGTAGTTTATTCTAGGTTATTGTTAGTAGTGTTTGTAATTATCGTTTCTGTTATGGCTTTTTATATTGTGTGAGATTTTTTTACATATGTAGTAGGTAGTAAAATAAAAATTATACTCCTTTTACTTTAAAATTTACATTTCAAACTAGATTAGCTTTAGTGGTAAAATATGCTAAAATCTTCCTAAGTTAACGATAATTTTAGTAGAAACATAGAACAGCTTCTTGGGCAGTACAAACTCGCAGGTTTTTTTATCTGTCAGTATATCATAGCATATATAAAAAATCAGGATAAACTACTTTTTTTGAGCTATATACAGGGTGCTCGGATACTTGTCTTACAAAATTGAAATACTAGTTGTATATATCATAGGAAACAGAATAAAACCAAAAAATAATAATAAAAAACATTAGCAAATGCATGAAAAAATTATTTAAAACATCAGCAAATGTTTTTAGGTGGGACTTTACGCGTTAAAAGTGAATAGCTGATGATATCGTCTCAGTACGATAGCACTAAAAGAAATCCATATTATTGAGGTAGGTCATTGATCAATTTGACTTTCTGCTGAGCTACACATCAATCCCTATAAACGCACAGCTGTTGATTATTCGATCTCGCTTGCTACTTCAACATCATTAGTCTATCAGTTTGCAGTGCTTAATGCATTGTGCTTCCTTGCCAGTATTTTTATTCGTTTACCGTATAACTACTTACATTAATTTACAGTTAATAGTTCCGTTAAATGTATTTGTATAAGAATTTATGAGTATTTTCAGTTTATTACTTAATGTCGTGTGACTTTTGTTTAACCTTTGTGAAAATGCCTTATCATTATACAAACAACGAGTTAAGTGATATGGTTCTTACATATGGAGAATGTAGACAAAACGCAAGAGCTGCTCGTCGACGATACGCCAATTTATTTCCTAATGGCCAGTTGCCAGCATCAACCATATTCACAAACGTAGTGCAACGATTGCCAGAACCCGGAAACGTCAAACTTCAGCAAGAACGTGGCGGTGGTAATCAAAGGAATGTACACGCAGAAGAGGAAATTTTGAATATGGTAGAAGATGATCCATCTGTGAGCACTAGGCAAATTGCGCGTACAGTAAATTTAGCGCGGTCTACCGTGTGGCAAACTTTAACTTCACCCCTTTCATCTTCAGCGTGTGCACAATCTTTCGGAAGACGACTACCCTCATCGAGTGCGTTTTTGTCAGTGGTTAGTCGATCAAAATGCGGACAATCCCAACTTTTTAGGTAAAATTCTATTTACGGACGAAGCAAATTTTTCATGTCAAGGCATATTAAATATTCACAACAGACATGTGTGGGCAATAGAAAACCCTCATGCGATATATCGTACTGACCATCAGCGACGATTTTCCATAAATTTGTGGTGCGGTCTAATAAACAATTTTATCATTGGACATTCGCCAACAAATGTATTTTATGCATGATGGGGCTCCGGCGCACTTTAGACGAGATGTGCGGCATTATCTAGATAACACTTTCGGTGATTTTTGGATTGGTCGTGGAGGACCAGTAGCTTGGCCACCTCGTTCTCCGGACCTAAATCCATTAGATTTCTTTTTTTGGGGACATTTGAAAGACTTGGTTTACAACAGAGAGGTAAATAATATCGATGACTTGAGAAATAATATTTACGAATCTATTGCGCGAATTCGTGAACAGGACGTGTTACCACTAGTGCGTGATTCATTGTTGCGGCGCGCTCATGTATGCATACGTGTCGGCGGTAGCAACTTGGAACATTTACTTTAGCAGTCGAGCGGTCCTGAAAACATCAGACTCTCAGGTAGTGTTTCTAAAAAATTTTGTAATTTTTTTTTTTCCATCATTCGTTTTCTTAGTTCGGTTGATGACGATTTTTATTTTTTGTAGGAGAAGTATCCGAGCACCCTGTATAGCTCAACGCCACCAATTTTGTCAAACTTACTCCCTACCCCCATCTAGTTGGAATCTAATCTTTTGTAGCACAATATTAAGGCATGAAAAAACAAAACGTTTCTTAGGCCAGCACTTCCACTTTCTTCAAAATTAAAAATTATATTAAAGTTGTTTCAAATCGATTTAGTTGCTAGTTGTCGTGAACATTAAGCCAAGACCAAACCTTGTACTATGTCTAGTACAAGAAACAATTTTCAGAAAGGAATTTCTGTTAGGCTCCAGACTCACCTCTTTTCGAATTTCATGAAGTAATTGAGGAAAGAGATATCTTTCAGGCTTTGCAAATTGCTTGGCAATATCTTCATCTACATTTTGAAAAATTTAGAACAACTTTAAAAATTTTGAATTGTGAATGAAGGAGCGAGAAAACCAAAATTTTGCTTTTACTGCCTATTACACGAACAAGACTTCTAATACGTCACAAGACGTATGTATGTACGTCGTAAGACGTAGTAGAGGGCGCAGGCAGCGTGTACAGAACAATCTGGAACAATTTTGAAGTATACCTAGAGGGACAGGTTGGCGAGGTTTTGCTTGATTGAATTATGAACTACACATACTAGAAGGCTAAATTAGAAGGAATGATGTTGATAATAACTAGAGCAACATGAAGTGACTTTCAAAATTAAAACAGGAGGAGGGGAAGGGAGGCTAGCTCGTATGTAGGTTAAATTCTGCCTTCTTCAAACTTTTCCTAAAGCATGTTTGTTTGGGGGGTGAAACTTTGGATGAATACAGAACTAATTCAGTACAGTCTGGAACTACTTCTGCAATTGCAAATGATCAGAGAATGTGGGAGCAACTTTTTGCTTTTCTTCCTGATTTAATCAGCTATATGTGGTAACTGGAAAGAATCTTCAAAATTTCGTCGCGACCTTCCAGGACTATTGTGATCCCCATTAATCCTAGAATACACCCTCAAACATTGCTTTCTTTATAAGACTTAGTCTCATTGCAAACGGCTCTTTAGTGTAGCTGTACGCTGTGGGATTCTCTATGCCCAACATTAGAACCCTTGTCCTTGCCAAGTCTTTGCAATGACACAGCACATGGATTGGGGTTTCTTCTTCCTCCTTGCAGAAACTGCAGGTGGCATCTTCCGCTAGACCTATGTTGTGTATATGCCTATTTAGTCTACAGTGACCTGTCAGCAGACTTACTAGTTACATTTTAACGGCCAACAGATCTACTATCATTTTGATGATTCCCCTGTCTTTAGCCAGCAGGTCTCTAGTGAATTCAGGCTATAGTTCTTTTAAGAACTCTATTGCCTGTTTTTGTCCTGGCGATCCTTACCACCCACATGGACTTGTTATGTATCCAATCGTTGCTGGAATTTCTGATTCGTGATTTGGTGGTACCGAAGGATGGGCCGGGTCCGACAAATTGCCTTGACGAACCTGGTCTGGTCAGATCCTATAGTTTTCGTTGGGAACCCACCTCCTTTAAAGCACTTACGCAGTCCCAAACCAGTTTGGAGTCAACACTTGCTTGGCTGTCTGAGAAAATAGCGACGCTTTCACCGAGCTCGATCCATCTTTCCACTCTTCTAACACAATGGTGAATTGCTGCTACTTCAGCTTAAAAGACAAAATGTATCTTTGCTGAATCTTATCGAAAGAGCCTGCCTAGGATTTCCTCAGTACACCTATACCGGCACCTACGCCATATTCAGTTTTGGAGCCGTCTTTCTCCCAGACCTTCTTATCTGGTATTATAATCTTCACAATTTTTGGACTAACGTCATGAAACACAAACCATAATACTACTGATCATTGTTAGTTCTGTGTGCTTTAACCATAGATCGAAGTTCTTCAATTTTTTTTCCAACCAATGAGTAGGAATTACTTTTGAAAGCAAAATCAAAGAATGGCGTTATTATTTGTAGCGCACTTTTTTATAAAAGCCTTTGAAATGGCCAGAAAACTTGAAAATCATATCCTGATTCTCTTCTATTGACTTGTTGAATTTGTTGGACATATTTTTTGACCAAATCTCTTTAAGCGTACTTTCCTTACGCTTCGTTTCTGTGTTAAGCCGAAAAATCGATTGCGTGGTAGGAAACTGTGACCTGATTTTGCATATTGATGCATTATTATCCTCAAATTTGGATTTCCTCCTAATTTTATGTGTGCCCAAAAATAAAATGTATTTTTTCCAATATGGCAGTGGAACTACAACGTTGAACATCTTTGTTACAAACCGTTGGTGTGGAAAATTTAGGTATTTGATCATATTTTATTTCCTTTTATCTCGCGTTCAGTGGCAAGAAACACTGAACTGGGATTTGCCAACTCAGCTTACTATAATTTACGCTATTCTTCCTGTAGGTTTATATACTTAAAAGGAAACAAGGATGTGTTACAAACAGCATTAACAAAGACTTTACGACCTAGTTCCCATCACACGTATTCTTCTGTAGAACATAATCATCACCGAAGTATACAACATATTTGCTTTGAAAGCTAACACAGCTATTTCTCTCTGTATTTGTAGTTTGTTTACAGACGTATCTGGAATATTAACTTCACTAGATTTTGTGTTGGTAGTTTATTTTCACGTATTAAAAATTGTGAGAGATTTTAAACCATTTCATGGAAGTTCGTTGATACTTTATTTACAAAAACTGAGCTCGTAAATTTTTTGTTATAAAATTAAATATATTTCCAAGAGTAATATAGATTTTCGCCGCCGGTTATAATTCAGTAAATCAACAGCGCACCCTTTTTGTTCGTTTGTGCCGCCGTATATGAAAAATTTCCCGGCAACTTTTTCATTGAAAAGCTTTTACCGGAATAACCGACTTCTTGGTATACTGTGAGAGAATGGGGTTTAAAAAAATGAGAGCGACGACCTAAATGGATTAAAAATTACGGTGAAAACAGAGGAAAAAATGTTAAGCACATATTGAATAAAAGGATTGTATTCTGAATCAGTAATCGTTTCCATTATGGAATTTTTTTGCTTTGCATAATGGAGCGAAAAGTGAGGATCGTCTTTAATTAATTGCGTTAAAATATACTCCGGACATACGGTAATGTAATTTTGTTTGGAGTACTCGTATAATGCTTGCTATTATTTTTCGAAAATAACCTCCCAACCTGTATAAAATAAAATTGTCAGGATCTCGAATCGTATCCATTCACACAAACGTTACCAACTCGAAGCATATGCGAGCATCTCAATAAAATATTTACACCATATACTCAATCTAGGTTTGAGTCATAACTTTCCACTCGGTAGGAGTTTTAACGTAATTATAGACTTATAAACAATTTGTTCTAAAATTATACCCTTTGTCCATGCAGTTGGTCATCATCGATCTTTAAAGTTTCCACTTCCTATTCGATCTGGGTAAACAGCTGTGATGTCTCCCATGAGCTTTGCTAATTGTAAAAACGTGTACAATGTGATTGGATTTGTGCTAAACTGTGTTAAATCTTGGAATTGTCAGTGGAATGTTATCGATTTGGTTTTAGTTGGGATTGCAATACAAATCGTGATAGTTTTGCAGGTTTTTTCGCGTGTAAAATATCAATTATTTCCAACAGATTGGGTCTCAACTTCTAATGAAAATAGTCCTCTTTACTACCTATAAGTAGATCATATAATCAATTAAGAGAAAATTTGCTTTAATAACCTTATTGATCAACTCATTCGCGATTAAAGGTTTTATGGAGATCTGGATTTTTCCTTACAACACCTGAGTACTGCAATGAAAATGGTCTTCTTCCATGATATGAAACGGCAATTGGGGTGGGCAAAGCCACCAAGATTGAAGAGAATGAAAAGGCAAATGAGCTTGCCAAAGAAGTTGTGGCTCCTTTATAGATCAAGGGAACCATCTAACACAAGCAATTAACGAATGGGAAGCCAATAGAAGGGCGTTCTACTAGAAGAAAACGCTAGAACAAAACCAGGTCTAGGCAATTCTATCAAAATTGCCTAAGTTAGCAAAGGCAGGATTTTTGACAGTTCATACAACTAGTCTAACAGCCAGAAGTGTCACAGTGAGTACAGGTAGCACTGCCACCGCCCTCAATTATTATCTTGTGTATACCATGATCACCAGCTTAAGACTGCTATCGTGAATGGAAATCTGGAGATTGGTTTATGTCACCACCTTTAGGTAAGTCATAAAATTCCTAGAATCCATTAGGTTTACAGATATTACTAGGAACTAGACTTAAACAGCCTGAGTGATCAAAACTACAGTAATTTAGATTTTAGTTATGAAGCCATTTGTCACTAGAGTGGTGTCAATGTTTGCTCTAAATCCATCACGGGGTCTGTGATTCGTGCAATAATTCAACATTTTTGTTGGAAGGATTTAACATAAAATGAAATCAAAATCGCATTGGATGACGTTCATGGCCTATCTGCTGTAGTGTTTGTCACTACTTCCAACACTCTTAGAAAAATCCATTGGAAGTAACTTTTCCAAAAATTACTGGCAAAATTGACAAGATTGTTTGCAGTGATCAACGAATTAAAGTGTGCCAAATACTTCAGATCCCAAGCATATGACTCAACGAAGTATTTTTAATTTTGCATGAAAGCTTTTGGGATTTGAATCTGAAACTTCTTTGGCACTCGTTGGTCATAATCCTGACAAGTTTGTACATTACTACATAACTGTAGACGCAACTTGGACACATTGCTGTACCCAAAGTGAAAGCAACAGTTGCAAGAGTAAGTTCCTAAAAGGCAAACTGTCTCCAAAGAACCCAAGTCTATGATGTAAGTTGACAAAGTAAAGGTTAGTGCATTTTGGCACAGTCGTGGAGTCATCTATATCGATTAATTGATGAATGAAGAAAACAATAGATTAAGACTGTTTTGCCTGAAGAAATCAAAGAGGAATGTCTTCAATTGGCAAAGAAAAAATGTTGCCAAAACGATGGTGGGTGCATATTAAAACTTTGGTTCTAGAAGAGTGCATCGATTATTTTGATGGAAATATTTTCCTTTACCAAATAAATACGTAAAATTTGATGACCCCAAACTACTTTACAACAAACTTTTTTTAAAGACTTATGCCACTCTCGTACTGCGAACAGTTTTTCGCTAAAATTATTGCACTTTCTAGATTAGCACACACAAAAGCATCACAATTGCTCATCAGAGATTTAAATTTGTCCCTCTATTATCTCAGCCATTTGTTTAATATTAATTAATACAAATGGGTCTATCTGCGGTGTTCAGATTGCCCAAGCCTCCACTGCTGCAGCCTGATCTTGATTACATTGTTTCTCGTGTGGACCTTAGCTGCTGTTTTATGTACATAAGTGTGAATTATATGTGAGGAACCTGTCAAAGGGTGACTCCTAGGTATTTTGGGGTTGACTTGTGTTTCATAGGGTGCCCATCGAACTGTTGGCGTGCAGGTTGTTTGTTGTTGAGGTAGAAACATATGCACTCTCTTTTGTTAGAATTTGGTGTCAGTCTCCATTTTCTTTAGTACCTATGTCCCCAAATAAGTCAAATCATTATTACTAAGGATTCTTTCCGTATCCTCTATGCTACTACTGCTTCCGGCAATGGACCCCCCCCCCCAAATTTTTCGCTAGTAGTAGCCGGCATGTCCATAAAGCGGAGACTGAAAAGTATCGGTGCGAGAACAGAACCCTGGGGTTGCCTATCATTTAAGAATTTTTTTATGGCTTTTTGTTGATCTCATAATATCCTGGAAAGACCTATTGCAGAGCATTCCCAGCGGTTTTCAAGGAATCAATTTGAAAACTAAACAGCAGACTCACGAAGACCGTTGATGTTTTTTACCAATTTTGGAACCCAGCCCCAATATGGGTGTAAGGGCGAGGACCAGGTCTACGCAGGTACGTCCTTGTCTGAAGCCTGTCTGTTCAATAGGTATGTGTTCTGAGATCTTCTCAGCAATTCGCTTCAGGACAAGGCACCCCATAATGCGATTAGCCGGTAGCTACTAGCCTGCTCGGCAGCCTTTTCTGGCCTCAGAATGGAGATGATTTTTGTAATTTTTTTGATTCCTTCGGCCCGCAACCGCTTTTTAAGATACCTCCGAAAAAATGGCTAGCTTGCCTCTGTCGGGGTATTCCTGGTATTTTATTTCGCTCTCGTTGGCCCAACACAACATTTCTTGTAATTTCCGTCACAAGAGTTGGGCGAATGTTGTAGCTCTCATCTCATTAAAGCTTCATTGTTAGGCGTTAGCTGTTAGGAAAGCATCTTCTCTAGATCCTTCAAAAATGTCTCCATGCAATTGGAAAGTAGTGGTGTTTAATAACAGAACTTACAGCAAAAACACCAGCAAAGGCAATTGAGCTAGTATTTGTCAAAACAACAAGGAGAAAAAAATCATGTACATTAAAATATCCTGTTCTAATAAATCTCTAAAGTTAGCAACTACAATTTGACCTACATATTCCACATTTTCCGCTATTTAATTTTTTATTACCCGATCGAATATCGATTTGCCGGTGGTATACTCAGTATTAACATATGCAAATGTATTTATAACGCCATAATAATGAAAAATACATATCTCCATTGTTTGAGCGAGTGCACATTATACGAAGCAACTGTTTATAATTACGTTAGTTTTAATCAACGAACAAAAGAGCCCACAATCAATATTAAATATTAATTAAAATTTTACGGCCGTTGGCAAGCGACTAACAAAACCCTCCAAACAAAATGTTTCTGCAGTATTGATATAATTTTTAATTTTTGGTGCAATCGTGTTTAATAAAACAGTTAATTTAATTATGAATTCTGTTCGGTTGTTGGCTTTGCTTTGTCGCTATTAATTGTATATGGATCGTGATTTTATAAGCACTTCGATAATGTCACATATATGTACCTATGTTCATTCTTTTTGTATTAAATAAACAATATTATCCAAAATTAGCTTCTCTCTCTCTCTCTCTGTGCTTAACTTTAATCTCTCAAATTTATGTTTTATCATCCTGGAAATAAAGATATTCAAACTACATTGAGATGTAGTCTAAGATTCTATAGATTTTCCTATTGCCTTCTTCTTCAAAGTATCCACTTGGATGCCAATTGTTCATACCACCTTGGCCGTATTTCACGAGATTGGAGTTTTTCAGACATCCCAATAAAGAAGATGATGCCACCAAATATTATTAAGTATAGAAAATAACTTTGTCGCAATGTAGTAGATTATTTACCCAACTTGAACAATACACCTAGAGATGGCATCTCATAGAGATTCAATCCATTAAACTGCATACTTTTAAAGTAACAGTTCTGAATTTAGCTTTATGTTATTCATTGGCATCTCTTGCTAGGAAACTAGTTCGTGCATTAGGTTTCTCTTTTTGAATAGTTTGGCACTGACTTCCACATTGCTGCTGAGGTGGTCGGCCAGGTCTTAGAGTCTCTGGTGGCACCCTGGCATCACACCACAGTGGTTTAAAGTTAACTTGGTTATCAGATATCAGGAGCAGAGCAATCTGGAAAGTCTAGATTGCAATTATTTATAAGCCCGAAAAGTGGAGCAAGAGTTGCCTCGTCTTCCCTTCAAATTTAATGCCTGTCTTAACTGTTGCTGCTGTTTCCGAGGATATTTTGCTTCGATTTGCAGGCATAAGCTTTTTGACGTTTAGTTGTCCCTTGTCCCTTGTGATGCTTAAGTAGGCAGCTTTCTAAACTGTATTAGTCGTCTTTACTGCATAATCCAGATAGAACTTATGCAATCAGAGTCGAAAAGCAAGGGTTAAATAAAGTGCCATAATGTTGGTTCGTAACCAATGCATCACTAGTTCAGGTTTAGGCAACATAGAATCATTTTTCTAGAATTTTGACTTAATTCAGCTCGTCGACATCCCATTTAATAGCTTTGAGTGCAAATTGTATATTATGGCAGACTCCACCATTGAGTTTTTTTTGCAGAGGGTGGTGGTAACATATCAACGTAATCTAGCGTACCAGCAGGTCATCCACCATTCAAGGCAAAGTAATTCTTGCTTTTTGAATCAACAAAACTGTTGTTTAGTAAAATGTGATCAACTTATTTCTAAAACCTGAACAGTGAAACAGAAGACCTAAAGCAAAGAAAGAAGCATTGCTGTTGGTCTTCATCAATTTATTCACAAATTTCCTGTGTCATTGTGGATATCATCCTCGTGGGTGCCTTTTCAAGTTTTTAAAGAATAACTTTAGATGGAGCATGTGATCCAGTTTAGAAGCGTCACACATCAGGCAAGAATTTCCAAGCTGATTTACATGCAAATTGTCATGAAGAAAGACATCATATAATGTAGACATCTTTGACATATTCAATCGTAAAAGGTTATGGATATGAGCCCACCCTCTCTATATTTTATTCTTCTTGGCGTACCATAACTTTAAAGAAAAAGGTTATCTCATCTCTATCCCAAAGTGGCAAATTAGTTTGAAAAGTTTGTTTCTTAAGCAGGTTAGAAGCAATGGTAGAAGGCCGGCATTTGCTTCTTGGATCATACTCAGTCGTTGCATATTCGCATTAAATTTATTCGGGCAAAAAATTTTGTTGAATTCTTAAGCACAAAATAAGGAAGCAGTTGAAGATAAATCTGGTAGAATCAGAAAAATATGGTGGGGTGGTAAGGTACCACTCCCTTGCAGCTAAACCAATGACTGAAGTTTTTGGAATAAAATCGAAAGATTTACAGATTATGGAGAAAATAAACCTTTAGTGTTCAATGGAGTGGTACTTCTATAGTCCAATTGTAATGACTAAAAAAATCAGTTAAAATATGAAGAAGAAATTAAAGACCGTTTTGCTGTAGATAATAGAGGAGAAAATACAGACCAAGAAAGTAGTTTTCAGAGACTATTGTTGGATGATAATTTTAATGTTAAAACCAGTGTTTTTGGGTAATCCTCATTTCAAGATTCCAGATGGATGTAAACTTCTCTCTTCTTGAATGCTTTCGTATGGATAATTTGTATTTTTCTATAGGCAATGCTCAACTATCAGGTGGCATTAAAGTAAAGACAATAGATAATACCAAATGACACAAAAGAAGTGTTTGGGCTGTATTGCAAGAATATTTCACTCCCTTGGCATGTTTGTCCAGACCAAATTATTTTAGAATGCACCATTACGAAAATTATGTTCGTTAAGCTTCTTTTTGGTGTTTTCAAATTTTTTATTGGTGTTCATTTGTTGCACTTCTCCTTGTTCCAATTTCCACATATTTTGTTGAATCTTTGTTGAGTCATCAGTCTCTCAGCTCGCTGGATAAATATAACACTAAGGAACTCATTTCTCACAAATTCAATCGAACCCACCGCGTTAGTATAAACTAGAATATACGATGCAATCATTATTATTCCAACTAGATTTAAACCAACTTCGACGGAAGCGAAAAGAAAAAACGCGAAACCGACGAACACACACCTACATAGAATCAGGTCGAGTTAGACGGCGCAAACTTACCTAATATTTCCAAAGTGTGCGTGATCTCTCTCGGTTCCATGGTCCCTATCTGGCAGATGTAGTCCCCGGCATCCTGCGGTTTGACATTTTTCAATTCGAGACTGTAACTGCCTCCGGTGAAACCGGGAATGCTGCCCATACTCGCGGTACCCGGCGGTGAAGGTAGCAGGCTAACTCTAGGGTCTGGCGTGACCTTCACAGGTCCTGCGGTCAAGACGGCTATACCTCGCTTCCAGGCCAGTACGTAACTTCCTGTAAACAAGGTACGACATTACAGATTTTATTGCCATGTTGCCGGTTTTGTGGGTTGCGGATTTGATGTATAGTACTGGGCGAAATATAATAAAATGACTCTAATTCTGTTTATTTTCAGGTTATATATATAGTGAGACTGTTCAAAACAGAATTATGTGTTTATTACGCAAGAGATTGCGTTCCAATCGAATAGAAAATATCTTTTTATCTGCTGGTGTTTGTAATGCGGTCATGTAACCTTTATTTCGCCCCGCATTCAACTTGAATAGTTTAGTTGTCGGAGGTGAGGGATGGTGGTGTTTTAGAAACAAAAAAGAAGGGAGTTTGCGACCGAAACAAGACACGGAAACCGTAGCACAAAAAGGAAGTTTTACGATCGCCGATTCCTTTTAAATGAGCAAAAGGGTATTTGCCAAGCCGAAAGGGCGACCAATTCCCAACCCATTTTTCCCTTTTCTGCGTATGCGTTTCTCCCAACTTCCTTCTCCGTGCTTTCGGCCTCTTTTTCTTCAGCTTCGTTTGCTTAATTAAACTTTTTCATAAGATTTCCACAAAGAGGCCCCCGGTTACTCCCTAATAAGGGGGGGGGTGAACAAACGCATTTCACCAGTGCGAAACGAGAGTTAGTCGGGAAGGAGTGAGGGAGAGGGGGAGGGGGTTGAAGTTGTCGAATAAATAAAGGTGCCTAATTTCGTGATTCCCGGAATTAAATTAAGCCCCGTAAATTGATCTTTTCTGGCACCCCTTTTCTTTGTTTTTTTTTCCTTATATTTTCCCTTTTTCGTCTTCCTCTTAGAAGAATTTATCGATGGGCGAATGGCGAAAATTTTCGCAAACTTTCTAGTCGCGCAATTCACACTTCTCTCTATTATAACTGCGATGATTTTTTTCCGCCTCCTTAGGGGGGCAAGACGAGAAGTGGATGGAAATAAATTCTCTTAATGAAAACGAGAAATTAAGTTTGGAGAGGGTAAGACAGAGGCGGCGCACTCCTTTTTTTTTATCTACACCTCTAAGCGAACAATTTTCGAATAATTTAACTTTCGCCGCTCAAATTAAAATGTTTTTTTTTTTCATCTTCCCGGTCTGAATTTATTAAACTGAATTAGTGGAGGAGGATAGCCGCTGAAGTTAAAAGGATAACAGTTTAATCAAGTACAAACTTGCGATCTTGAATTATAATTTTAAATGAAATGGTGGAAATGTTTAGTTTTGCGTTTATACACTGCTTTTTTGCGGTCTTGGTCAAAATTCCGACCTTGTATTTATTAGGAAGGGTCAAAGGGTACGAATCTCCTCCGGTAAAAAGTTTTTGTTCTTTACCGAAATTGATATCCTTTGAATATTTTTTGCTTTTGTCTAGTTTGAAACTTTATGGCTCCAATGCTGAGTTTAGTGGTTTTGGTTTGAATACAAGCAGTTCAGCAGTGGTAGGGTCAATTGAGTACTTTGCGGGAGTAGGTCTCAACATATTTGGGTCAATCAAGACGCTGATACAATCTGGTTAATGTTTTGTCGCTAGAATTGCGACTGCATGGAGTCAAAATCCCTCAAATTATAAAATTTTAGCATTCCATTAATGGTTTCTTGATACACTAGAAAAATAAAGGCTGAAGATGGAAAAGTAGATAGATGCAGATTTCAACGAATTTGTACATTAGTTAGTAACAATGTGAAGCACTCTCGGCTTTGAGACTTGCCATTCTGGGCTAGCCTAAGGCAGAATAGTTAATTCGAAAACATTAATTATACGCAGTAAATAGTTCACGATTCGAAGCAGTGGAAGAAAGATAGTAGAAAAATGAAAGCCTCAGAAAATTTTGGAGACTAGTCACTGATCAATCTGAAGAAGGGGGCGAATGTTTAATCTTGTGAGTTGGAACTTGTCAGGTCTGGATGAGATTAGAAAACTGTAAGTTATTATAAAATTCTAACATTTTCCCAATACTTGGTCAGGAGTACCAATAGAGCGAATTTTGCCAGACCAATTTGAACATTACTTTCAGACAATCTGAAAATGGTTGCAAATGTATACCCTTGCGACTTGGGAGTTGAAGTGGGATTAGACAGAGACAATTAAGTTTTAACACTTAGCAAATAGAGTCGGAGAATGTAGACTACGAAGAACATAGGCAATAGTTATAGACAGCCTCAGAAATTCTGGAAAATGTTTAAACTCGCCAGTTGAGACTCAGATCGAGCGCCTTAAATTATTATAGTTTTAGTTTTATAGTTTTAATGCTCAGTAAATAGTTCTCTGTGAAGTAGTGGCCACCTGCCTTTATAGAACCATATGCAGTAATAAAACAAAGAGAACACAAAAGAGTACGTAGAAGGGAAGTACTGGCAGTACCACGTTAGACAAACAGTTGAAGTTCTGGGGGTGGCAGCCAAATTTGGTTGCCATCCCCAGAACTTCGTTTCGGCCTCCCAACTATTTGACAAAAGACTACG
>SMLS01076061.1:0-19065 GCA_004785975.1 Popillia japonica
GTGTTAAGGTGAAACTTGGCCTACTAACAATAAGTCAATTGCTGCTAATTAGCTGTTCCGATTCAGATGGAAATCTACTAACTATTCAAATAAATTTAATAACGAAGAAATTGATGTAGTGACCATAATTGGTCACTTTTACCAGAAAATAATCCGAAAATCGCTGGATATCTAGACGAACAATTTGAAGATGGAAACACGTCTGCAGCTCTAGCAACATATAGCACAACTAAATTATTCGAAAATTTTACCAATTGAACTTAGACTGCCCCACTTTAAGAAGCGCAAAGTGTAATAGCAGTAGCAATAAAAGTTACACTTCGAGAATATCGGCGTTTAAACGAATAAATTAGCTAAACTTCGGTCACATTACCTCTAATCGCATCTAATATTCCACATTCACAACCGCATTACATCAAACCGATACCTAGCATTCGAGGCAATCGGGACATTTTAGTATTCTCAGTAGACCGCGCAGCGACGTACATACGTTTACCTACCTTAACCGTAAGCCGAAGCGAGCTGCCCTAAATGAATTTTAGAGGTTTAATTCGACTTTCCACGCAGCACACCTCTCCCCATACCGTACCATTACCTTTAGCCCGAAACGAGAGTATAAGCCAGAAGTATGAGATTCCGGGACGCTTCGGATCGTAGAGCGCGTATTTCGGAACGCCCGGAAGAATGTAAGCCGTGCGGCAGCACGTGTCATACGTGAAGTTTATTGGGCTCATTAACGGTTTACGAGGTTTCTGAGAGTTGAGTTTACGAGAGATGTGCCAACGGGAGCAACGGTGCGATAACAAAGACGATATTTCCCCGTTCCAAGTCGAATGGAAGTGGGACGGTTAGACTAGAGCGAAGATATAGGGAATATGGTGTGTTTTCGAAACAGGACCGGCTGTTAGAGTGAGGTTAGGTAGTCTTGTAATAAATGTCGGTTATTTAAATGGATAAGGAATGGCAAAGGTAGTTTAAATATGGAAATGCAATGGATGAAACCAAAACTGACCGTAAAGTTTAAGGAAGCACTGCAATAGTTTCCTGGTATCAGAAATTTTTAAGGCACGGGCCATATATACCATGGACTTTGTCAGGTAACTGCTGCTTACTGTAACTTCAGTGTTAGTCCTTGAACTGGATACTGTCTTCTGTGTATTCTTCAATCTTCAGCAAAAAAGCTGTGTTATATGAGGATGTCGAACCTTAAACGAGACTTTGGCATCTTGAGGGCTATGAAACACTTTGGAAATGCCACAGCCACCATGATCTTAATCTCCAAAAGTCTACAACTAAGCAGTTAGATACGGTAAGCAATTAAGACATGGCCTACAGTTTGTTGCCACTACGACCTTTGATCTATTGTGGATCTCCATCATCTAGATGGCGTCGTCTTGCTTTACCTTTTTTAATGAGCATATGTAGCTTTGGCGGGGTTGTTTTCATGCAGACAGCCGTGTTTAGGTACGGTTCGCTTAGTCCGTCTGGTTAGCCCGTATTATTGCCATAAAATGTGCTGCAAAGTGTTTTCTTCTATCCGACGTGGTATTTTCCGTCAAACATATGTCTACAGCGTCCTGCTAGTGCACCTATAATTAGTTTAACAGTTCTCATGGATTTATGCAGAAGGCCTTTCTGTGAATTTGACTATATATTCTGCAGTGGATTTATTAGTATGTGTCTGTCCTGAGTTTTTTCACCATTTTAGAGCTTTTTCGGCCGACTGGTTACTTTTCTTTTAGCAATTTTGCAAGATGATATAGGTCCAATGAATGTTCCAGAAAAAACTATGCTCGGAGACAAAAGTTGCGTTCAGTTGGAGTTATTGGCAAGCAAGTGGTGAACCCCTTCTAATTGTACTCTATGGAGGGGGAGGGGGTGTCAATATTGTTCAATTGTGTTTCAGTTGCAATGAATAAGAAAGAAGTGGTTTGGTCAATCACCTGTTGAAGAATAGCTGATCATATTGCATCACTATGTCCTGAAACAAAATTTCCGACCCTCGATTTGTGAGGAGCCGATATGTGGATGTTATGGCCATATCGTGCTACTTCAGAGTCTGACTTTGAAACGTCTGCTAAACGTTTTTCTGTTCAAGTCCTTGATGTGGCTATTTAAGACTGTTTCATGTTCTGCTAAAATTATTCCTTCCAAAATTGGCAAAAATGTTTGCATTTGAAGTATTCTCTTATGAAATTGATACATCCCAATGCTAAAATTAGCGCATCTTCCGTATGCAATACACACTCGTCAAGAGCAACTGATCTCTTCGTGTTCTAGGATGGAAAAAAATGACCTTGAACCTAGTAAAAGTTTGGCTGTATCCTATTTTCAACAAACAGAAAGAAAAATATCACAGTCCAGTGAATAAAAATATCAACATGACAGGTGTTTCTTCTAATAAACCTTTTAAATTCCTCCAGAGTTATGTAGGTTTTTATAGTTATATTTCTCCGTTATAATTTATCGCAACTTCGATTGAAATTTTATCGGGTTTACTTCAACGAATTTCCCTAAATTCATTCATTAAATTCCGCTATTTTAAGGCAAGCTTTTCAATTTCAATTTGAAATTACTAACCCTTAGCAGCTTTAGAATTCATACAAGTTCGTAGCTACTTCAAATACGCTACTGATACATCCTCCATGCATATTTCACGTTATCTTGCATCAATATTTTATTTGATTTTGCTACTATGCACAGAAGGAATTGGCAATCTCATCGTATACGTACTATAACCGAATGTAATATATATACCTATTCGATATGTATATATCACTGCTAGAAGGAAATCATGTTTTCCATTGGAGCGGTCAAGGATATCCGTGTCACTCCGAGTCAGTAACAAAAATCGAACCACTAGACCGTCAACTTAGTATATAGACATCCCGTGACCCTATCTCCAAGAAATGTTACGACCACAATATCGGTGATATAGGTAACATATCGACGAGGTCAAAGAAAAATATTGAAAAGGATGACTAGCTTCTAGCTTATAAATATAATATTTCTTCCTTGTTGGGTGTAGTTTTTTGATCCACACCAAATATTTTTACCAATTATTATAATAATAAACATCAACTAATTTGAAAGTATACATCCCACTCGAACTCAAACATCTAGTTGAGTGCAAAGTTACACTTTCCACGTTATTAGCGTTTTATCACTAAAGTGCCTCGACGCATAAATCGCATAGAATTGTTGCTATACTACATAGGTCCAACTTAGAGTGCGTGCGTTTGTGCAATTTACTTTCCCGGTTAGTAATGGGCCTCAGAGGTCGCGTTCATTTATATAAGGTACCCGCACACATTCGCGTTCTACACACATAGACCGACGAAAACTACAGTTCACGAAACTTTATCCTTAGTACAGTCGCAAGGGCGAGAGCTTTCTATTATTATACATGTAAATCGTGGAAATTGTGGTGCTTTTTATCCTCTTTTTACAGAATTACACGCCTTATAGGTGTGATATTAAGGGATACGAAAGGCTAGTTATGAAATGCGTGCTGTAGTAAATGGATACATATATGTATGTATGTACCTACATACATAGGTAGTACGTGATAAAGATATGACAGTAAAAAAACCAAGTCGCTTTGCATATCATACCCCATTTCAAACTTCATTGCATTTTTAACAATTTTCTAGCCTAATTAACATAACTAGGACGTGATTTGAAGTTTTTCTGGTGCTTCAAAGTTAAGTAGCGCTATGAATAAGCAGTTTTTCGTGATTAGTCGTAGTTTATTCTAGGTTATTGTTAGTAGTGTTTGTAATTATCGTTTCTGTTATGGCTTTTTATATTGTGTGAGATTTTTTTACATATGTAGTAGGTAGTAAAATAAAAATTATACTCCTTTTACTTTAAAATTTACATTTCAAACTAGATTAGCTTTAGTGGTAAAATATGCTAAAATCTTCCTAAGTTAACGATAATTTTAGTAGAAACATAGAACAGCTTCTTGGGCAGTACAAACTCGCAGGTTTTTTTATCTGTCAGTATATCATAGCATATATAAAAAATCAGGATAAACTACTTTTTTTGAGCTATATACAGGGTGCTCGGATACTTGTCTTACAAAATTGAAATACTAGTTGTATATATCATAGGAAACAGAATAAAACCAAAAAATAATAATAAAAAACATTAGCAAATGCATGAAAAAATTATTTAAAACATCAGCAAATGTTTTTAGGTGGGACTTTACGCGTTAAAAGTGAATAGCTGATGATATCGTCTCAGTACGATAGCACTAAAAGAAATCCATATTATTGAGGTAGGTCATTGATCAATTTGACTTTCTGCTGAGCTACACATCAATCCCTATAAACGCACAGCTGTTGATTATTCGATCTCGCTTGCTACTTCAACATCATTAGTCTATCAGTTTGCAGTGCTTAATGCATTGTGCTTCCTTGCCAGTATTTTTATTCGTTTACCGTATAACTACTTACATTAATTTACAGTTAATAGTTCCGTTAAATGTATTTGTATAAGAATTTATGAGTATTTTCAGTTTATTACTTAATGTCGTGTGACTTTTGTTTAACCTTTGTGAAAATGCCTTATCATTATACAAACAACGAGTTAAGTGATATGGTTCTTACATATGGAGAATGTAGACAAAACGCAAGAGCTGCTCGTCGACGATACGCCAATTTATTTCCTAATGGCCAGTTGCCAGCATCAACCATATTCACAAACGTAGTGCAACGATTGCCAGAACCCGGAAACGTCAAACTTCAGCAAGAACGTGGCGGTGGTAATCAAAGGAATGTACACGCAGAAGAGGAAATTTTGAATATGGTAGAAGATGATCCATCTGTGAGCACTAGGCAAATTGCGCGTACAGTAAATTTAGCGCGGTCTACCGTGTGGCAAACTTTAACTTCACCCCTTTCATCTTCAGCGTGTGCACAATCTTTCGGAAGACGACTACCCTCATCGAGTGCGTTTTTGTCAGTGGTTAGTCGATCAAAATGCGGACAATCCCAACTTTTTAGGTAAAATTCTATTTACGGACGAAGCAAATTTTTCATGTCAAGGCATATTAAATATTCACAACAGACATGTGTGGGCAATAGAAAACCCTCATGCGATATATCGTACTGACCATCAGCGACGATTTTCCATAAATTTGTGGTGCGGTCTAATAAACAATTTTATCATTGGACATTCGCCAACAAATGTATTTTATGCATGATGGGGCTCCGGCGCACTTTAGACGAGATGTGCGGCATTATCTAGATAACACTTTCGGTGATTTTTGGATTGGTCGTGGAGGACCAGTAGCTTGGCCACCTCGTTCTCCGGACCTAAATCCATTAGATTTCTTTTTTTGGGGACATTTGAAAGACTTGGTTTACAACAGAGAGGTAAATAATATCGATGACTTGAGAAATAATATTTACGAATCTATTGCGCGAATTCGTGAACAGGACGTGTTACCACTAGTGCGTGATTCATTGTTGCGGCGCGCTCATGTATGCATACGTGTCGGCGGTAGCAACTTGGAACATTTACTTTAGCAGTCGAGCGGTCCTGAAAACATCAGACTCTCAGGTAGTGTTTCTAAAAAATTTTGTAATTTTTTTTTTCCATCATTCGTTTTCTTAGTTCGGTTGATGACGATTTTTATTTTTTGTAGGAGAAGTATCCGAGCACCCTGTATAGCTCAACGCCACCAATTTTGTCAAACTTACTCCCTACCCCCATCTAGTTGGAATCTAATCTTTTGTAGCACAATATTAAGGCATGAAAAAACAAAACGTTTCTTAGGCCAGCACTTCCACTTTCTTCAAAATTAAAAATTATATTAAAGTTGTTTCAAATCGATTTAGTTGCTAGTTGTCGTGAACATTAAGCCAAGACCAAACCTTGTACTATGTCTAGTACAAGAAACAATTTTCAGAAAGGAATTTCTGTTAGGCTCCAGACTCACCTCTTTTCGAATTTCATGAAGTAATTGAGGAAAGAGATATCTTTCAGGCTTTGCAAATTGCTTGGCAATATCTTCATCTACATTTTGAAAAATTTAGAACAACTTTAAAAATTTTGAATTGTGAATGAAGGAGCGAGAAAACCAAAATTTTGCTTTTACTGCCTATTACACGAACAAGACTTCTAATACGTCACAAGACGTATGTATGTACGTCGTAAGACGTAGTAGAGGGCGCAGGCAGCGTGTACAGAACAATCTGGAACAATTTTGAAGTATACCTAGAGGGACAGGTTGGCGAGGTTTTGCTTGATTGAATTATGAACTACACATACTAGAAGGCTAAATTAGAAGGAATGATGTTGATAATAACTAGAGCAACATGAAGTGACTTTCAAAATTAAAACAGGAGGAGGGGAAGGGAGGCTAGCTCGTATGTAGGTTAAATTCTGCCTTCTTCAAACTTTTCCTAAAGCATGTTTGTTTGGGGGGTGAAACTTTGGATGAATACAGAACTAATTCAGTACAGTCTGGAACTACTTCTGCAATTGCAAATGATCAGAGAATGTGGGAGCAACTTTTTGCTTTTCTTCCTGATTTAATCAGCTATATGTGGTAACTGGAAAGAATCTTCAAAATTTCGTCGCGACCTTCCAGGACTATTGTGATCCCCATTAATCCTAGAATACACCCTCAAACATTGCTTTCTTTATAAGACTTAGTCTCATTGCAAACGGCTCTTTAGTGTAGCTGTACGCTGTGGGATTCTCTATGCCCAACATTAGAACCCTTGTCCTTGCCAAGTCTTTGCAATGACACAGCACATGGATTGGGGTTTCTTCTTCCTCCTTGCAGAAACTGCAGGTGGCATCTTCCGCTAGACCTATGTTGTGTATATGCCTATTTAGTCTACAGTGACCTGTCAGCAGACTTACTAGTTACATTTTAACGGCCAACAGATCTACTATCATTTTGATGATTCCCCTGTCTTTAGCCAGCAGGTCTCTAGTGAATTCAGGCTATAGTTCTTTTAAGAACTCTATTGCCTGTTTTTGTCCTGGCGATCCTTACCACCCACATGGACTTGTTATGTATCCAATCGTTGCTGGAATTTCTGATTCGTGATTTGGTGGTACCGAAGGATGGGCCGGGTCCGACAAATTGCCTTGACGAACCTGGTCTGGTCAGATCCTATAGTTTTCGTTGGGAACCCACCTCCTTTAAAGCACTTACGCAGTCCCAAACCAGTTTGGAGTCAACACTTGCTTGGCTGTCTGAGAAAATAGCGACGCTTTCACCGAGCTCGATCCATCTTTCCACTCTTCTAACACAATGGTGAATTGCTGCTACTTCAGCTTAAAAGACAAAATGTATCTTTGCTGAATCTTATCGAAAGAGCCTGCCTAGGATTTCCTCAGTACACCTATACCGGCACCTACGCCATATTCAGTTTTGGAGCCGTCTTTCTCCCAGACCTTCTTATCTGGTATTATAATCTTCACAATTTTTGGACTAACGTCATGAAACACAAACCATAATACTACTGATCATTGTTAGTTCTGTGTGCTTTAACCATAGATCGAAGTTCTTCAATTTTTTTTCCAACCAATGAGTAGGAATTACTTTTGAAAGCAAAATCAAAGAATGGCGTTATTATTTGTAGCGCACTTTTTTATAAAAGCCTTTGAAATGGCCAGAAAACTTGAAAATCATATCCTGATTCTCTTCTATTGACTTGTTGAATTTGTTGGACATATTTTTTGACCAAATCTCTTTAAGCGTACTTTCCTTACGCTTCGTTTCTGTGTTAAGCCGAAAAATCGATTGCGTGGTAGGAAACTGTGACCTGATTTTGCATATTGATGCATTATTATCCTCAAATTTGGATTTCCTCCTAATTTTATGTGTGCCCAAAAATAAAATGTATTTTTTCCAATATGGCAGTGGAACTACAACGTTGAACATCTTTGTTACAAACCGTTGGTGTGGAAAATTTAGGTATTTGATCATATTTTATTTCCTTTTATCTCGCGTTCAGTGGCAAGAAACACTGAACTGGGATTTGCCAACTCAGCTTACTATAATTTACGCTATTCTTCCTGTAGGTTTATATACTTAAAAGGAAACAAGGATGTGTTACAAACAGCATTAACAAAGACTTTACGACCTAGTTCCCATCACACGTATTCTTCTGTAGAACATAATCATCACCGAAGTATACAACATATTTGCTTTGAAAGCTAACACAGCTATTTCTCTCTGTATTTGTTTTGTATTTGTAGTTTGTTTACAGACGTATCTGGAATATTAACTCCACTAGATTTTGTGTTGGTAGTTTATTTTCACGTATTAAAAATTGTGAGAGATTTTAAACCATTTCATGGAAGTTCGTTGATACTTTATTTACAAAAACTGAGCTCGTAAATTTTTTGTTATAAAATTAAATATATTTCCAAGAGTAATATAGATTTTCGCCGCCGGTTATAATTCAGTAAATCAACAGCGCACCCTTTTTGTTCGTTTGTGCCGGCGTATATGAAAAATTTCCCGGCAACTTTTTCATTGAAAACCTTTTACCGGAATAACCGACTTCTTGGTATACTGTGAGAGAATGGGGTTTAAAAAAATGAGAGCGACGACCTAAATGGATTAAAAATTACGATGAAAACAGAGGAAAAAATGTTAAGCACATATTGAATAAAAGGATTGTATTCTGAATCAGTAATCGTTTCCATTATGGAATTTTTTTGCTTTGCATAATGGAGCGAAAAGTGAGGATCGTCTTTAATTAATTGCGTTAAAATATACTCCGGACATACGGTAATGTAATTTTGTTTGGAGTACTCGTATAATGCTTGCTATTATTTTTCGAAAATAACCTCCCAACCTGTATAAAATAAAATTGTCAGGATCTCGAATCGTATCCATTCACACAAACGTTACCAACTCGAAGCATATGCGAGCATCTCAATAAAATATTTACACCATATACTCAATCTAGGTTTGAGTCATAACTTTCCACTCGGTAGGAGTTTTAACGTAATTATAGACTTATAAACAATTTGTTCTAAAATTATACCCTTTGTCCATGCAGGTGGTCATCATCGATCTTTAAAGTTTCCACTTCCTATTCGATCTGGGTAAACAGCTGTGATGTCTCCCATGAGCTTTGCTAATTGTAAAAACGTGTACAATGTGATTGGATTTGTGCTAAACTGTGTTAAATCTTGGAATTGTCAGTGGAATGTTATCGATTTGGTTTTAGTTGGGATTGCAATACAAATCGTGATAGTTTTGCAGGTTTTTTCGCGTGTAAAATATCAATTATTTTCAACAGATTGGGTCTCAACTTCTAATGAAAATAGTCCTCTTTGCTACCTATAAGTAGATCATATAATCAATTAAGAGAAAATTTGCTTTAATAACCTTATTGATCAACTCATTCGCGATTAAAGGTTTTAAGCAGATCTGGATATTTCCTTACAACACCTGAGTACTGCAATGAAAATGGTCTTCTTCCATGATATGAAACGGCAATTGGGGTGGGTAAAGCCACCAAGATTGAAGAGAATGAAAAGGCAAATAAGCTTGCCAAAGAAGTTGTGGCTCCTTTATAGATCAAGGGAACCATCTAACACAAGCAATTAACGAATGGGAAGCCAATAGAAGGGCGTTCTACTAGAAGAAAATGCTAGAACAAAACGAGGTGTAAGCACTTTTATCAAAATTGCCTAAGTTAGCAAGGGAATGAGTTTTGACAGTTCATGCAACTACATAGTCTAACAGCCAGAAGTGTCACAGTGAGTACAGGCAGCACTGCCACCGCCCTCAATTATTATCTTGTTTATACCATGATCACCAGCTTAAGACTGCTATCGTGAATGGAAATCTGGAGATTGGTTTATGTCACCACCTTTAGGTAAGTCATAAAATTCCTAGAATCCATTAGGTTTACAGATATTACTAGGAACTAGACTTAAACAGCCTGAGTGATCAAAACTACAGTAATTTAGATTTTAGTTATGAAGCCATTTGTCACTAGAGTGGTGTCAATGTTTGCTCTAAATCCATCACGGGGTCTGTGATTCGTGCAATAATTCAACATTTTTGTTGGAAGGATTTAACATAAAATGAAATCAAAATCGCATTGGATGACGTTCATGGCCTATCTGCTGTAGTGTTTGGCACTACTTCCAACACTCTTAGAAAAATCCATTGGAAGTAACTTTTCCAAAAATTACTGGCAAAATTGACAATATTGTTTGCAGTGATCAACGAATTAAAGTGTGCCAAATACTTCAGATCCCAAGCATATGACTCAACGAAGTATTTTTAATTTTGCATGGAAGCTTTTGGGATTTGAATCTGAAACTTGTTTGGCACTCGTTGGTCATAATCCTGACAAGTTTGTACATTACTACATAACTGTAGACGCAACTTGGACACATTGCTGTACCCAAAGGGAAAGCAACAGTTGCAAGAGTAAGTTCCTAAAAGGCAAACTGTCTCCAAAGAACCCAAGTCTATGATGTAAGTTGACAAAGTAAAGGTTAGTGCATTTTGGCACAGTCGTGGAGTCATCTATATCGATTAATCGATGAATGAAGAAAACAATAGATTAAGACTGTTTTGCCTGAAGAAATCAAAGAGGAATGTCTTCAATTGGCAAAGAAAAAATGTTGCCAAAACGATGGTGGGTGCATATTAAAACTTTGGTTCTAGAAGAGTGCATCGATTATTTTGATGGAAATATTTTCCTTTACCAAATAAATACGTAAAATTTGATGACCCCAAACTACTTTACAACAAACTTTTTTTAAAGACTTATGCCACTCTCGTACTGCGAACAGTTTTTCGCTAAAATTATTGCACTTTCTAGATTAGCATACACAAAAGCATCACAATTGCTCATCAGAGATTTAAATTTGTGCCTCCCTTATCTCAGACATTTGTTTAATTTACAAATGGGTCTATCTCCGAAGTTGAGATTGCCCAAGTCTTCTTCGGCAGTGGTTTTCACTGGTATGCTCAGCACTCAGATGCATGATTAGCCCATTGAGCTTATTACATCATCCACTTCTGCAGCCTGATCTTGAGGATATTGTTTCTCGTGTGGACCTTAGCTGCTGTTTTATGTACATAAGTGTGAGTTATATGTGAGGAACCTGTCAAAGGGTGACTCCTAGGTATTTTGGGGTTGAGTTGTTTTTCATAGGGTGCCCATCGAACTGTTGGCGTGCAGCATTTTTGTTGTTGAGGTGGAAACATATGCACTCCCTTTTGTTAGGATTCGGTGTCGGTCTCCATTTTCTTTAGTATCTATGTCCCCAAATAAATCAAATCCTTGTTAACCCTTAAACCCGCGCGTATGGCGTTCTGAGTACGCCAACCAGAATAGATTTGGTGGGGATAGCATACCGCTTGTCGGGGACTGTTGTTCCTTTAAGTACCCTTTCAATTAATCGTGTTAAACCGAGGTAATAGGTCGGTAGTGATAGAAACCAATTTTAAAAATATTTTAATTAAAAACTTCCCACCCACAAAATATAATGACAGAATTGGACGCGTTTCTAAAAATTATCGATTTGAATATTATTGATGAACTTGTTACGAAAACAAATCTATTTCTCCAAAAGAATGTTGAAGAGCACTCTTATTCTCGGGAACGAGATCTCAAGCTTACCAGTCGGTCAGAAATGTTGTGCCTTTTAGGCTTGTTAGTGTTGGTTCGAAAAAGCAAAGTAAGACCAACATCAGGGAAATATGGGCCAGTGACATGACGGGCATGCAAATTGCTCGCGCCGCCATGAGCAATAAGCGATGTTTATATTTGCTGACATCTCTACATCTCTTCGGTTGACGACAAAAGAGACCGGCCTCAGAGAAAATCGATAGATAAGTTGGCGGCAATAAGAAATATATATTCAAAAATTGTCAAAAACTGTCAAGAAGCGTATATACTGGGTGCATACCTCAGAATTGATGAGAAATTGGAACCATATAGAGGACGGTGTAGCTTTATTCAATATATTCCTAATAAACCTCCTAATTCCTTCCTAATTGGTTGTACCTAATGTGCTAATACATATCACATGGCTGTAGTTGTATTCGCCTGCAACCATAATCTATAACATCCTAAATGAATATTCAATAACCAATTATTTAAAACAATAATTCCTTTACAGATATCGGCAAAAATCAGTAATAGAACAATGTACGCCAACGCGCGGGTTTGATGTTCAAAATTTGACGCGCGGGACTAACGGTTAAGGATTCTTTCCGTATCCTCTATGTTACTAGTGTTTCCGCCAAGGGACCCCCCAAAATTTTTCGCTAGTAGTAGCCGGAATGTCCAGAACGTAGAGACTGAAAAGTATCGGTGCGAGAACAGAACCCTGGGGTAGCCTATCATTTCAGAATTTTTTATGCCTTTTTGTTTGTATCATAATATCCTGAAAAGACCTATTGCAGAGCACGCCCAGCGGTTTGCAAGGAATCAATTTGAAGACTTTAAACAGCAGACCTACTCTCCAGACTGTATCGTAGTCCGCTGTTGGATCCACGAAGACCGTTGATGTTTTCCTCCGATTTTGGAACCTAACATCAATATAGGGTGTAAGGGAGAGGACCTGGTCTACACAGTTACGTTCTTGTATGAAGCCTGTCTGTTCAATAGGTATGTGTTCTGAGATCTTCTCAGCAATTCGCTTCAGGACAAGGCACTCAATAATGTGATTGGCCGGTGGCTACTGGCCTAATCGGTAGGCTTCCCTGGCCTCAGAATGGAGATGATTTTTGTTATTTTTTAGATTCCTTCGGCCCGCAATCGCTTTTTAAGATATCTCCGAAAAAAAATGGCTAGCTTGCCTCTGTCGAGGTATTCCTGGTATTTTATTTCGTTCTCGTTGGCCAATCCTGGTATAATGTAATCCTTTCGAACGCCTCTCGGAATGTATTTCTTGGCAGTTGAAATAACAGCTCCTGCAAATCTCTTGTAGTGTTTCTATGTAAGTGGTACCCATTTTAAGAACTCGTTCAGGTGTCTACAGAAGGCATTGAGGACATTTCTCGTAATTTCCACCACAGAGTAGTTCTCGTCTCAATAAAGTTTCATTGTTAAGCGTTAGCTGTTAGGAGAGCATCTTCTCTAGATCCTTCAAAAATGTCTCCATGCAATTGGAAGTTATTGGGGATTAATAACAGAACTTATAGCAAAAACACCAACACAGGCAATTAAGCTAGAAATTGTGAAAATATAATGCCTCACATTTATATAAAAAAAATCAAAGTAAACAAGGAGAAAAAAATATTTACGGAGCATGTAGGTTCATTAAAATATCCTGTTCTAATAAATCTCTAAAGTTAGCAACTACAATTTGACCTACATATTCCACATTTTCCGCTATTTAATTTTTTATTACCCGATCGAATATCGATTTGCCGGTGGTATACTCAGTATTAACATATGCAAATGTATTTATAACGCCATAATAATGAAAAATACATATCTCCATTGTTTGAGCGAGTGCACATTATACGAAGCAACTGTTTATAATTACGTTAGTTTTAATCAACGAACAAAAGAGCCCACAATCAATATTAAATATTAATTAAAATTTTACGGCCGTTGGCAAGCGACTAACAAAACCCTCCAAACAAAATGTTTCTGCAGTATTGATATAATTTTTAATTTTTGGTGCAATCGTGTTTAATAAAACAGTTAATTTAATTATGAATTCTGTTCGGTTGTTGGCTTTGCTTTGTCGCTATTAATTGTATATGGATCGTGATTTTATAAGCACTTCGATAATGTCACTTATATGTACCTATGTTCATTCTTTTTGTATTAAATAAACAATATTATCCAAAATTAGCTTCTCTCTCTCTCTCTCTGTGCTTAACTTTAATCTCTCAAATTTATGTTTTATCATCCTGGAAATAAAGATATTCAAACTACATTGAGATGTAGTCTAAGATTCTATAGATTTTCCTATTGCCTTCTTCTTCAAAGTATCCACTTGGATGCCAATTGTTCATACCACCTTGGCCGTATTTCACGAGATTGGAGTTTTTCAGACATCCCAATAAAGAAGATGATGCCACCAAATATTATTAAGTATAGAAAATAACTTTGTCGCAATGTAGTAGATTATTTACCCAACTTGAACAATACACCTAGAGATGGCATCTCATAGAGATTCAATCCATTAAACTGCATACTTTTAAAGTAACAGTTCTGAATTTAGCTTTATGTTATTCATTGGCATCTCTTGCTAGGAAACTAGTTCGTGCATTAGGTTTCTCTTTTTGAATAGTTTGGCACTGACTTCCACATTGCTGCTGAGGTGGTCGGCCAGGTCTTAGAGTCTCTGGTGGCACCCTGGCATCACACCACAGTGGTTTAAAGTTAACTTGGTTATCAGATATCAGGAGCAGAGCAATCTGGAAAGTCTAGATTGCAATTATTTATAAGCCCGAAAAGTGGAGCAAGAGTTGCCTCGTCTTCCCTTCAAATTTAATGCCTGTCTTAACTGTTGCTGCTGTTTCCGAGGATATTTTGCTTCGATTTGCAGGCATAAGCTTTTTGATGTTTAGTTGTCCCTTGTCCCTTGTGATGCTTAAGTAGGCAGCTTTCTAAACTGTATTAGTCGTCTTTACTGCATAATCCAGATAGAACTTATGCAATCAGAGTCGAAAAGCAAGGGTTAAATAAAGTGCCATAATGTTGGTTCGTAACCAATGCATCACTAGTTCAGGTTTAGGCAACATAGAATCATTTTTCTAGAATTTTGACTTAATTCAGCTCGTCGACATCCCATTTAATAGCTTAATAGCTTTGAGTGCAAATTGTATATTATGGCAGACTCCACCATTGAGTTTTTTTTGCAGAGGGTGGTGGTAACATATCAACGTAGTCTAGCGTACCAGCAGGTCATCCACCATTCAAGGCAAAGTAATTCTTGCTTTTTGAATCAACAAAACTGTTGTTTAGTAAAATGTGATCAACTTATTTCTAAAACCTCAACAGTGAAACAGAAGATCTAAAGCAAAGAAAGAAGCATTGCTGTTGGTCTTCATCAATTTATTCACAAATTTCCTGTGTCATTGTGGATATCATCCTCGTGGGTGCCTTTTCAAGTTTTTAAAGAATAACTTTAGATGGAGCATGTGATCCAGTTTAGAAGCGTCACACATCAGGCAAGAATTTCCAAGCTGATTTACATGCAAATTGTCATGAAGAAAGACAGTATAATGTAGACATCTTTGACATATTCAATCGTAAAAGGTTATGGATATGAGCCCACCCTCTCTATATTTTATTCTTTTTGGCGTACCATAACTTTAAAGAAAAAGGTTATCTCATCTCTATCCCAAAGTGGCAAATTAGTTTGAAAAGTTTGTTTCTTAAGCAGGTTAGAAGCAATGGTAGAAGGCCGGCATTTGCTTCTTGGATCATACTCAGTCGTTGCATATTCGCATTAAATTTATTCGGCCAAAAAATTTTGTTGAATTCTTAAGCACAAAATAAGGAAGCAGTTGAAGATAAATCTGGTAGAATCAGAAAAATATGGTGGGGTGGTAAGGTACCACTCCCTTGCAGCTAAGCCAATGACTGAAGTTTTTGGAATAAAATCGAAAGATTTACAGATTATGGAGAAAATAAACCTTTAGTGTTCAATGGAGTGGTACTTCTATAGTCCAATTGTAATGACTAAAAAAATCAGTTAAAATATGAAGAAGAAATTAAAGACCGTTTTGCTGTAGATAATAGAGGAGAAAATACAGACCAAGAAAGTAGTTTTCAGAGACTATTGTTGGATGATAATTTTAATATTAAAACCAGTGTTTTTGGGTAATCCTCATTTCAAGATTCCAGATGGATGTAAACTTCTCTCTTCTTGAATGCTTTCGTATGGATAATTTGTATTTTTCTATAGGCAATGCTCAACTATCAGGTGGCATTAAAGTAAAGACAATAGATAATACCAAATGACACAAAAGAAGTGTTTGGGCTGTATTACAAGAATATTTCACTCCCTTGGCATGTTTGTCCAGACCAAATTATTTTAGAATGCACCATTACGAAAATTATGTTCGTTAAGCTTCTTTTTGGTGTTTTCAAATTTTTTATTGGTGTTCATTTGTTGCACTTCTCCTTGTTCCAATTTCCACATATTTTGTTGAATCTTTGTTGAGTCATCAGTCTCTCAGCTCGCTGGATAAATATAACACTAAGGAACTCATTTCTCACAAATTCAATCGAACCCACCGCGTTAGTATAAACTAGAATATACGATGCAATCATTATTATTCCAACTAGATTTAAACCAACTTCGACGGAAGCGAAAAGAAAAACGCGAAACCGACGAACACACACCTACATAGAATCAGGTCGAGTTAGACGGCGCAAACTTACCTAATATTTCCAAAGTGTGCGTGATCTCTCTCGGTTCCATGGTCCCTATCTGGCAGATGTAGTCCCCGGCATCCTGCGGTTTGACATTTTTCAATTCGAGACTGTAACTGCCTCCGGTGAAACCGGGAATGCTGCCCATACTCGCGGTACCCGGCGGTGAAGGTAGCAGGCTAACTCTAGGGTCTGGCGTGACCTTCACAGGTCCTGCGGTCAAGACGGCTATACCTCGCTTCCAGGCCAGTACGTAACTTCCTGTAAACAAGGTACGACATTACAGATTTTATTGCCATGTTGCCGGTTTTGTGGGTTGCGGATTTGATGTATAGTACTGGGCGAAATATAATAAAATGACTCTAATTCTGTTTATTTTCAGGTTATATATATAGTGAGACTGTTCAAAACAGAATTATGTGTTTATTACGCAAGAGATTGCGTTCCAATCGAATAGAAAATATCTTTTTATCTGCTGGTGTTTGTAATGCGGTCATGTAACCTTTATTTCGCCCCGCATTCAACTTGAATAGTTTAGTTGTCGGAGGTGGGGGATGGTGGTGTTTTAGAAACAAAAAAGAAGGGAGTTTGCGACCGAAACAAGACACGGAAACCGTAGCACAAAAAGGAAGTTTTACGATCGCCGATTCCTTTTAAATGAGCAAAAGGGTATTTGCCAAGCCGAAAGGGCGACCAATTCCCAACCCATTTTTCCCTTTTCTGCGTATGCGTTTCTCCCAACTTTCTTCTCCGTGCTTTCGGCCTCTTTTTCTTCAGCTTCGTTTGCTTAATTAAACTTTTTCATAAGATTTCCACAAAGAGGCCCCCGGTTACTCCCTAATAAGGGGGGGTGCACAAACGCATTTCACCAGTGCGAAACGAGAGTTAGTCGGGAAGGAGAGAGGGAGAGGGGGAGGGGGTTGAAGTTGTCGAATAAATAAAGGTGCCTAATTTCGTGATTCCCGGAATTAAATTAAGCCCCGTAAATTGATCTTTTCTGGCACCCCTTTTCTTTGTTTTTTTTCCTTATATTTTCCCTTTTTCGTCTTCCTCTTAGAAGAATTTATCGATGGGCGAATGGCGAAAATTTTCGCAAACTTTCTAGTCGCGCAATTCACACTTCTCTCTATTATAACTGCGATGATTTTTTTCCGCCTCCTTAGGGGGCAAGACGAGAAGTGGATGGAAATAAATTCTCTTAATGAAAACGAGAAATTAAGTTTGGAGAGGGTAAGACAGAGACGGCACACTCCTTTTTTTTTATCTACACCTCTAAGCGAACAATTTTCGAATAATTTAACTTTCGCCGCTCAAATTAAAATGTTTTTTTTTTCATCTTCCCGGTCTGAATTTATTAAACTGAATTAGTGGAGGAGGATAGCCGCTGAAGTTAAAAGGATAACAGTTTAATCAAGTACAAACTTGCGATCTTGAATTATAATTTTAAATGAAATGGTGGAAATGTTTAGTTTTGCGTTTATACACTGCTTTTTTGCGGTCTTGGTCAAAATTCCGACCTTGTATTTATTAGGAAGGGTCAAAGGGTACGAATCTCCTCCGGTAAAAAGTTTTTGTTCTTTACCGAAATTGATATCCTTTGAATATTTTTTGCTTTTGTCTAGTTTGAAACTTTATGGCTCCAATGCTGAGTTTAGTGGTTTTGGTTTGAATACAAGCAGTTCAGCAGTGGTAGGGTCAATTGAGTACTTTGCGGGAGTAGGTCTCAACATATTTGGGTCAATCAAGACGCTGATACAATCTGGTTAATGTTTTGTCGCTAGAATTGCGACTGCATGGAGTCAAAATCCCTCAAATTATAAAATTTTAGCATTCCATTAATGGTTTCTTGATACACTAGAAAAATAAAGGCTGAAGATGGAAAAGTAGATAGATGCAGATTTCAACGAATTTGTACATTAGTTAGTAACAATGTGAAGCACTCTCGGCTTTGAGACTTGCCATTCTGGGCTAGCCTAAGGCAGAATAGTTAATTCGAAAACATTAATTATACGCAGTAAATAGTTCACGATTCGAAGCAGTGGAAGAAAGATAGTAGAAAAATGAAAGCCTCAGAAAATTTTGGAGACTAGTCACTGATCAATCTGAAGAAGGGGGCGAATGTTTAATCTTGTGAGTTGGAACTTGTCAGGTCTGGATGAGATTAGAAAACTGTAAGTTATTATAAAATTCTAACATTTTCCCAATACTTGGTCAGGAGTACCAATAGAGCGAATTTTGCCAGACCAATTTGAACATTACTTTCAGACAATCTGAAAATGGTTGCAAATGTATACCCTTGCGACTTGGGAGTTGAAGTGGGATTAGACAGAGACAATTAAGTTTTAACACTTAGCAAATAGAGTCGGAGAATGTAGACTACGAAGAACATAGGCAATAGTTATAGACAGCCTCAGAAATTCTGGAAAATGTTTAAACTCGCCAGTTGAGACTCAGATCGAGCGCCTTAAATTATTATAGTTTTAGTTTTATAGTTTTAATGCTCAGTAAATAGTTCTCTGTGAAGTAGTGGCCACCTGCCTTTATAGAACCATATGCAGTAATAAAACAAAGAGAACACAAAAGAGTACGTAGAAGGGAAGTACTGGCAGTACCACGTTAGACAAACAGTTGAAGTTCTGGGGATGGCAACCAAATTTGGCTGCCACCCCCAGAACTTCGTTTCGGCCTCCCAACTATTTGACAAAAGACTACG
>SMLS01076066.1:0-10143 GCA_004785975.1 Popillia japonica
CGTAGCCTATTCTGGTAAAGATATATTTCATAAATCCTTGGCCTCATTGAAACCAAATTCTCGAAGAAGCTTTTTTCAAAGCGTAAATCTCGGAATCCTTAGAGAAGACCAGGAAATTTATGATCTTTTTCTTGGTAATTGATGGGATTTTATCATGATCTTGTGCCGAACATCCAGCAACAGAACGAAATTCTCTCCGAAGTTTGGGCCATTTTTTCAGCTTTCATTGCAAACATTCGAGAAGATTCTCCTTTCTCTGGTATAGTATATAAGCTTTAGATAAGATCCAAGATCTTGGACATTACTTGAATTTCTGGCGATTTGCGGTAGCCAGCAAAGATTTACGTCCTAGAGAATACAAGAGTTTAGGAAAGATGTTTCGTTTTAATAGGAGAAATGTGGAGCCAAACATGAAGAGAAATAATTTTTTCAACTTTAATTTGATGTAAAATTATTGGAAATTTCACATTTTATAACATTACTCGGCTCTGTCAATATAATCCAAACAAATAAATGTAATAAAAAAATTTGAATGAACAAGCATCCTTTTTAACATTCAAACTTTTGTCGTATCTTCCCAACGGATTTATTCACTTTATTTGTCCATTGTAAACATAACCGTAGCGCTATAGGTAAACAATATCTCAATTCCCAACTCGCAATACCTGCAACGCTTGTGTGCAATTCAGTTTGCGCGATATAATAAACGTAGAAAATTGAAAGATATTGCAAACGATTCTAGAACTAACGAGTTTCAAACTCGTTTAAACGTACTGCGTTAGGAAATAAAAAAGTCTGATTGAATGCAATCCCAAAAATAAGCACAACGTAACAAGAGATAAATACAGTAAAATTATTAAATTTCAGAGATAATACCTAGACGTCGTGAAGTAATTCTTTTGTTTTACGTGAGAGACGCTAAACACCAACAGTGACACTTAAAATTTCTGAAAGTTCCACTTCCGTTTCCTCTTTAATATAAGTTATATTATTTAATACAGATAGTTGGAAAGTTGTTCACTTTGTGTAATTTAATAATTAATTGATTTTATATTTTACATTCACAATATATTTTAAAGACACCAGATTTTTTCCTTAAAAACGACACTGGAAAATATTTTTTTAAACACTATTTTTAAAAGGGGGTCTAGAGTTATAAATTAAAAAAAATAATTGCGTTTTTATCACATTATAGTTGCTTTCTAAACCACATCATCCCGATTCATTCACCACTTAAATCTGAATTAATAAATAATTAATAAATGGCATATTATGTATAATATGTAGAATTAAATCTTTTAATTTAATTTTATATTTTTTTTTGGTATAACGGATCACTTTAAATTATTAGGTTTAATATTTCTCCTCTTTGGTTTTTATTTACACAAAATCTCTTTACTTTCCAGATAAGAGGGTCCTTCTCCCTATTTAAATCTTTAACATCTCTTGCGGTTATTATCATTCTCCCTTTCAGACAGCGACGTACTTCTTTTTAATTAGAATTTTTTAATTTAAACACTGAAACACCGAAACGAGGACTGGTATGACGAAAGATGATGGAATGAGGAGACTCGAAGTTGAACTGCTGAATGGGAATATTCCCTGTTGGCTGCTGCCGTAGACTGCTGGTTGTGCGGACGGTTCAACCATATTTTCGATTTCTGAAATACAAATATAAAAAGATTAAAGCATTGTATTCTAATATATGTATGTAAAATATATTCAAATACTCGAATTCCGTACGAAATCGTGTGGAGTGCAATCAGGAACTGCACTTAGCGATGTAACTGCGGGATTTATATTGTAACAAGCTCTTCCAATTGCAATTAGCTCAAGTGGCAATAATAGTGATTCATACATGGAGGATGTGTATTTTGGCCGCAGCCATAAGTGGTACTTATTGCAGACAAGGGGAGTTTTACACGTCGTAGTATTCTATAGTTTAATATTGTTCGTAATTATTACGTTGTAATAAACGTATGCGAGGAATAATGCGGTTTATAATACTAATATTATTAAGTGCTGTACGTATTCGATAAGAACTAGAATCCTTCGTAAATTCCAGAGTAATAATAATAATGCACGTTTATTGGCCTAAGTAAATAATACATAAGAATAAATTTGATAAATACAATTAAGCCAAAGGGGGTTTATTTAGATTGATCGCGAGATCACCTGTTCTCCCATAAACCCCTAACATAATTATTTAATGATACCAAAAGAAAAAAATCCTTAAAAATATATACAATTACATACACAGTGCTCATCAAATAACAACTGTCTATATTTATGTTTAAATACAGCTATTGAACAGTTCATCATCTTTGGTGAAACAGCATTCAGAACCTTGGCAACCTGATAGGAGAACGAACGTTTAAAAAGTTCAAGCCTATGCTGAGGAATAGTTACAACACCTCTGTACCGGATATTAATAATATGTAAGTATGTATGAATCGTATCTTATGATACAAATATGGAGGTGTTTCTGTAACAACAATTTTATAAAATAATGATGTGGAGTGAGGACGTCGTCGATTGAACACATTCAGCCATTTTGCCCATTGTATGGTGTGAGATATTCGATCATATTTTTTCAAACCATAGATAAATCTTAGACATGTATTTTGGACTCTTTGAATGCGCAACGTAATGAAGTTAAAATTCGAAAGTACCAGTGTATCACACAATATTATTTTCAGTGTCTGATTTAAAATGTGTCTGTTGTTAAAAAGTAATTTTAAAGTGCAGTAAGACTTTTGGATTAACGTTGACTCATTATTTTTAAATCGTAAATTGGTTTCCAATACTACTCCAAGGTTTCTTGCGCACACGATCATAGATATATTTCTACCACCAATCCGTTCGAGCCGCGAAAATGATCTACAAGATTTCGATTACCAAAGAGCATAGCTTGCGACTTGCCTGGGTTTATCAAGAGACAATCCGACACAGAATACTTGAAAAGAGAATCAAGATCATTATTTACCAATTCGATACCTTTGTTAAAATCATCCGGCAGAATGCTGTAATACACCTGAACATCATCAGGATATAAATGCACGGAACAATTCTTCATCGCCGTTGGAAGATTACACGTATATATGTATAATAAATAGTAGCGGGCCAAGTATCGAGCCCTGCGGCACGTCCATATTCACCACACAAGAAGAAGAAATGTAATTTTTTACTTTAACTTTTTGAGTCCTATCAGCAAGATAATTCCTGATCAACTTGACTGCATCATCATGGAAGCCAATGTAATGCAAGATAGAGAGCAAAATCTCATGATTAACTGTGTCGAATGCCTTACTACAATCCAACATTACAAGAAAGGTAAGTTTACCATCATTAGTAGCATTTAAAATATCATCAGTTAGGCCGAGTAAAGCTGTAGCACAACTATGTTGTTCCCGAAATCCAGATTGCTCCCTAGGTAATAATTGATACTTGCTCAGATGCTTTTTTCTTTGAACAGCTATTATCTTCTCAAAAATTGTAGAGGGCACCGGAAGAATACTTATTGGCCTCAAATCTTTATGCTCATTGGGTACTTTAAGCTTAGGCACGGGTAGAATAATTGATTCCTTCCAAGTAGAACGGAAGACACTGTTAGATATACAAAAATTGATTAAATGTGTTATTAGAAGAATAAGAAAAGGACAGCGGAGCTTAATAAATTTAATGCAGATACCGTTCATACCAACAGAATTAGACGTAATAGAGTTAATTGCATGAGAAATGTCTGTATCTGATACTTCAAAAAATCTAAGTTTTAATATGTGATCAAAATCCATATTATAATTATGAACATGAGCAAAAAACTCTTTCAGTGACGCTACACTATCTATGTAAGTGTTCAGGTACCGTAGGTCTGCATGAGTTGTGAATATCACGAGCAGTGCTATTGTTGGATTTATAATTAATTTAGGCTTTCTTTTCTTGTCTTACTGCATTGGTGGTAAAGTTACGCAAATCTTTATAATACTTTATAATACTTCAGGAGATTTGGTTAGTTTAAATTTCTCAAAAGCTTTGTCCCTAAGTGTCATCAAGTAGTAGGCGTATGCATCTGAGTCTGCTGATTTAGACCGATACAGGCCTACTAATTAGCAGGAGGACACTTTAGAAACATACCTATATCGCCTTCCTTCTAAATCAAACAGTTCAGAATCTTATAAAATTTCCAATTTTCCATTGTTGTAGGTTCTGGACTCATTTGCTATGCCCAAATCCTCAAAGATCATAAAATGTAATCACTGGAAATGGATCCTGACAGGTCTCTACTTTGGGTGTGATCCATTGAAATTCAACTAATAGTAACCTCACACGGCCAGAAATAATGAGACTTATGGGTATTTTATGCAGTCGAAGATTTCAGAGATTATATCTTCTCAGCTAGCAAGTTATGTTTGGGAATGAATCCTAGTAGATCACTCACATGCTTTTCTTAGAGCCTGTGCAACCACTCCGACTAACTACTTTTGTAGTAGAGTGGTTAAGTAGTATGTACTAAATGTAACACGAATTAAGTTAGAATATTGTTCTTAAGAGCTATCAGATTTAGAGTGCAAGGCAGATTCATTCACCAGTGGCAAATCAAAGAAGCAATATGGCAGAACAAGATTCTTTAGACATACCATTCACTTTAAAAGTAATGTCTCTCACTGTGCTAAGAAATGTGCTATAATTGCTGACTGGAAACGAATGTACAAAGTTTGGACCTCTTTGGTGTTAGAATGCCACTACAAGATGATAATTCACTGATCAAAGATTGTGCTGGGTTATAAGAAAGGTGGTTGTGAGAATTTGTACCGTGGAGCACCTATTGCTTTCAGAAGGTATATACACAGGGCGTTTTTTAAATAAAAGTAAAAAACGGTGAGATACGGTTATGTAGAATATAAATCCAAAAAATTGTAGTTTAATTACCACTAGTATGCAAAATTAATACCTCGTCCCCTATAAGTTGTTATTTGTACCGCCTATGAATGATCAGTGTGTTTAAAAAATATCTCGATCCAAGTAACGCAAGACATCGCAAAAACAGCTGTCGATGTAATAAAAACTACGAGTTAACGCTGATGAATCAGCTTTTTCAATAGCTTTGAATAGTAAGGGTTCAATAACACCAATATGATTACATACGAAAACGGGGTCGGAGACTAAATGATAACTTTTATTTCAAATGTAGCCACGACCATTTTCAGTCGATTCTTGTACACGCTGAATATGATACGGGTGTAGCAAATTACATCGTAACCCATGCTGTGTACCGAGATATCCCGACCTGTCGTGCTACCTCTGTGTGTCACGCAAAATCCTACAGGACCTTCTACATTCACGACCTTCGTAAGATGGCAACCATCTACCGGTTTCCCATAATGTAGACACGACATCCGTTATGCAAGTGTGGAATGGGTTTTGACGATATATAAGACGCTGCCTATACGTCAGACATGTTTGACGAACACAACAGACTGAATCAGATTGTGCGTTGGACAGAGGATTTAAGTTTAATAAAATGATATACTTTCATTTTTCATATTTTTACTTTTATTTCAAAGACACCCTGTATACACATTTTGCAAAGCAATACTGTGCTGTCTCTGTTAGTTCATCCCTTCCCTATATTGCAAAACAGTTTGAAAACTATGTTATGTCAAGGGAATTTCTATGTCAATGCAAACTAGTATCAGTAGTTAGAGCAGCTCTGTACCAAAAAAATCTATATCAGAGCACACAAGTGTGACCACCCACAGCAACAAAGCTATACCGACGTGATTGAGGATGGACACAACGGTCTTTCTTTGTGTTGGAGAAGTAAAAGTATGGACCAAACCTGGTAAAAGTGTCACTATCTTCTCAGACAGCCAAGCAACACTCAAAGTGATTAGTTCAGCAAGTGTTGACTCTAAACTGGTTTGGGACTGCGTAAATGCCTTAAATGAGGTGGGTTCCTAAAGAAAACTAACTTTGACCTGGGTTCCCAACCACAAGGACGTGAATGGAAATGAGGTGGTAGCAATGATTTCTACAGACTTGAAATAGGAAATGGAAAACTTGCAGGCACCATGTGCGGTGGTCTATATGTCTAACACTGGCTACCAAATGCTAGATTATTACTTCATACCACGAAAGGCAACCATTGTCTGTGGAACGTGTTCACACTCATTCACATTTGCAAGAGAGCTGGGTCCAAGAACAATAAAATATATAAAAATTGGGCATTGGGTTACCAAAGACTTGATACACATACAAACTGTAACAGCAAGTCTTCCACAACAAGAAACTATTGCTAGCTATTGAAAAGGACATATGTTTTCTAAGAATAAAATTAAAACAAGATACTTATGCTAAAAATCCATTCTATGCCAGTCTGTGCTTCAAGCTGTAGTACGAGGAAAAACATTTACTGCAAAATTGGGTAATGCTCAACCTTTCAGTTATTGTTCTATCTATCCATACTGCTCAAGCTGCTAACTGGATGCTGGCTGGTCCTATTTTCACAGTAACGGTACTGTAGTTCTTCTAATGTAAGTTTTTGTAGTGCTAATATCGTAATAATGAAGCCAGCTTAGCTAGTGTGACCTTGCTGTAGTAAAACATATTATTTCGAGAATGAACTTTTGGAATTTGGGAAGAGGCAACGAAACTATTTCCAGAAATAACCAGAAGTACAACCATCTATCCATTCATTTTATTTAGACAATAACACCCAAATTTAGTGTAGTAGCCAAATACGTATGAACAAATGTAAAATTTTGAGCAGACAAATTTTTGCCACACTTCCAACAACAGCAAAGTCTATGACGGATAATGTTTGCCATAGATGCATGGCTGTTTGGCATAAAAATTGATTGCTTTAGCTATGCAGAATATATTACATTGCCACTGCTTCTGTCTCTAATGACCGCCACCCTCTAGTTTTGCCAAGGTTTAGGGTATTTCAAGTCTACTAGAACCACGAGCTTATTAAATGGAAAGTCCTCTTAAACAGTATCCATATAGTCAACATTACATGAAATATCGGACTTTAGACGGCAAATCTACAATAGTCTTAACCCATTAGAAGCGACTGAGCCCCAAACTCAATAATTCGACATATTTCTCAAACAATTTCTTCCGCAATACCCTATTAATTCCTAATCCGGATGTCATTTTCGAGTAATAACAACACTTACCGTTAGATTTCGTCGTAAAATGAAATATCGGCGACAGTTTATTCCATCCGTGCACGTTCCTCGCCTGCACCCTAACCTCGTAAGTCGTACCGGCTTGCAGACTACGGATGATGTAGTTCATCCTTTGTCTCGTCACTCCCGGAAACGGCGGCGGAGCTGGATACTGAGGACTGAGTATACCGGCACCGGGCAGCATCACGTTGTTCCAGTTGTTCTTGTAGAAGAGCACGCTCGACCCATTCTGGTTGCTTAGCATGTCTTGGTTGTGATGGATGCGTCGGTGACGGGATTGTTGATGGTAGAGGAGACGATACTCTAAGATAGCGGCGTGGCTGTTGACGGACCAAGAGACGTTGTACGAGTCCTTATCGAGACCGACGCTAGGGGAGTCGAATACGGCTAAACCGGCGGTTCCGGTAAGGGTGACGTGAGCTCTGTTTTTGCCGTGAGTATTGCTAGCAACGCAGCTGAAAATGAAGAATTAGAAATGTGGAATGTATAATTACATCAACATTTTAATTTAACTACTACGCTCAATATACGTAAAGGTAAAACACGGCTCATGTAACTTAATTACAAGAGTCTTCTTTATCCATCATTAACCGGACGAAAATCTATTTTCGGATTATGTATATTTTCCCGAGTCAAAGCTTTAACCAAACCAATTAAACCTGTCCCCCAATCTCTCCGCATTTTCATCATTTGACGTTTGCTCATTTCATAAAATACGCGCGACCTCATTCGCATATTCACTTTTTTGATTAGGCGATAGAGGAGCGTAGCAAGCCGGAACCCCGTACTAAACCAATTAACCCGTTAGAATTAATTAACATGCCGGGTCTCGTTCGAGTCCGCTGCTTGGGACGAGCAATTCGGACAATTTTCCTCGTCCCGTTCCGACGTTAAACATCCCCCTTGATGTACGTCACCGAGTGACGCCCGTTCTCTAAAACCGAGGTCTACGTTTTCGTAATTGAGTTCAGGATCTAATTTTACCTGTAATTTCCGAAATCTGCTCCGGTTACGTTTCTAATTACCAGGGTGTATCTGTTACCTCTGGCGTGAGAGGCATGCTGTTCCGTGGTACCCAACTGAGCCGTATCTTTAAACCACAGCACCTGCAAAACAATGCACACGATATAATTCGCAGAAGAAGACATTCTATTTAATAGTGTACACGAGATGCACGTTGACCTCGGGCCAGGAATTGTATAATCAAGTTAGCAATTTCAAGCGAGGTATGTCTGTATTTATAGTTCTCAGATTGAGCAAATCTATCTTAGGTTTGTAATTACAAATTCCGCCACTATTTGTTGTAAAGCAAAGTGATAGCATCAGTTATGGTAGCCATTTTGTCAAAAAGCGAGAAAAGAAAAACGATAATATTGTAATTCAACCATAGTTCTAACTGAATAAACTAGTATACTGATGACGTCAGACTCGCAGGAAACCAAGCCAAAATCTTCTAACTCCTTTTGAGTATTAAACAGAATTATTGTCATCAGGTCCTGAATATTGAGTTAATTGAATTAATTCTTAAAACATTAAATTACTGAATGAAACAAGTGAAGTTATTTGAGTCTGTTTGGTGATTTTATGAGGAAGTTGTTCCTACAAATTGTATAAGAATAATCCTAAACAGTTGGTTCTGCGGCCTTATAACACGAAACCATCATTCTAACTTAATAAAACAAATTGCTGATGACATCAGGTTCACGGGAAAACAAATTAAATTGATATACTTATCTCCTTCTTACGTACTAAATCAAATTACTGTCATCAGGCGCTTTTATTACAACTCCTGTCAATATTATTTACAAATTAGTTTTTTAGTTTCGGATGAATAAAACTGTTCTACAAAATATCTCATTAAAACTAGCAAAAAAAAACTTACTGTTGGTGCAGGTTCAGCATGCACAATGCATACCAGTTGAGCTTCCAATCCGATACCCGTATGTACAGTCGTCCTTTCGGGATCTACTTCCGGAGGATCTACAAGAATCAAAACCCAAAATCAGTAGATCCAGTACTATACTAAAATTCGCAAAATTCTAACTTACATAGTACATTTAAGGTTATGTGCTTCGTATCAGGTTGACCAACGCCATTATCAGCTGAACATTGGTATTGCCCTGCTGAGTGCCTGTCAGCATGCTGAATCACCAAGGATAATCCGGATACTGATCTTTCGCCGCTAGGCAACACGTTATTTTTCCTCGTCCAAGCTATGGTAGGAACCGGATTTCCTGAAGCTCGGCATTCCATCTTGACGGTAGAACCTTGAAGTACATCTAACGGGCCGTTGTGCGAAACGTAGTGGATACGTGGGGGAACTGGAATAGAAATAAGTTTCAATGATTCGAATTTAAATAGGAACTGATGACATCAGTATATGTACATATTATAAAACGGCGTTATATGATGATATTTTAAAAACAACTTCATACTTCACCACTTCATACATGATTATAAAAAGAATATTATGCAATACAGAAGTTAAAATTAAATACGACTAGTGGCTATTCATCTTCTCATTTGCAGTCGGGAAAATTTTACAGAGAATAACTCCGGTTGGCGAGAATAGCAGCAGTAGAAGAGAGCCGGTACTTCAACTGTGATTAAACCAATTATTCCACTGTAGTTTGAACGATTCATTTTCTAGCGTGTTCGGTGGTTCCCCTGTGTTCATAGAACTCGCAACTAGATGGCGTGCTATAACTTGCATTAAGTTCCGCAAAAATGCAAATTCCCCTTGTCGAATGGAGTGCAGCTAGAGCGGTAAATTTGCTTGACTGTTGTTTAGAGAATTGTTTGTTGATGTTTTAAATGGTTTCGTTTGTTTGTCTCGTGGCTTACACGCAGAGAAGCTGCAGTATTGTAGTAGAGTTGGTTGCTTTCTTTGAGTTTTTGTGAGGGTCGAATTGGTTTATTCGCACCTTTTTAAATGAAGTTTTCAAACAAA
>SMLS01076067.1:0-10132 GCA_004785975.1 Popillia japonica
CGTAGCCTATTCTGGTAAAGATATATTTCATAAATCCTTGGCCTCATCGAAACCAAATTCTCGAAGAAGCTTTTTTCAAAGCGTAAATCTCGGAATCCTTAGAGAAGACCAAAAAATGTATGATCTTTTTCTTGGTAATTGATGGGATTTTATCATGATCTTGTGCCGAACATCCAGCAACAGAACGAAATTCTCTCCGAAGTTTGAGCCATTTTTTCAGCTTTCATTGCAAACATTCGAGAAGATTCTCCTTTCTCTGGTATAGTATATAAGCTTTAGATAAAATCCAAGATCTTGGACATTACTTGAATTTCTGGCGATTTGCGGTAGCCAGCAAAGATTTACGTCCTAGAGAATACAAGAGTTTAGGAAAGATGTTTCGTTTTAATAGGAGAAATGTGGAGCCAAACATGAAGAGAAATAATTTTTTCAACTTTAATTTGATGTAAAATTATTGGAAATTTCACATTTTATAACATTACTCGGCTCTGTCAATATAATCCAAACAAATAAATGTAATAAAAAAATTTGAATGAACAAGCATCCTTTTTAACATTCAAACTTTTTTCCTATCTTCGCAACGGATTTATTCACTTTATTTGTCCATTGTAAACATAACCGTAGCGCTATAGGTAAACAATATCTCAATTCCCAACTCGCAATACCTGCAACGCTTGTGTGCAATTCAGTTTGCGCGATATAATAAACGTAGAAAATTGAAAGATATTGCAAACGATTCTAGAACTAACGAGTTTCAAACTCGTTTAAACGTACTGCGTTAGGAAATAAAAAAGTCTGATTGAATGCAAGCCCAAAAATAAGCACAACGTAACAAGAGATAAATACAGTAAAATTATTAAATTTCAGAGATAATACCTAGACGTCGTGAAGTAATTCTTTTGTTTTACGTGAGAGACGCTAAACACCAACAGTGACACTTAAAATTTCTGAAAGTTCCACTTCCGTTTCCTCTTTAATATAAGTTATATTATTTAATACAGATAGTTGGAAAGTTGTTCACTTTGTGTAATTTAATAATTAATTGATTTTATATTTTACATTCACAATATATTTTAAAGACACCAGATTTTTTTTCTTAAAAACGACACTGGAAAATATTTTTTTAAACACTATTTTTAAAAGGGGGTCTAGAGTTATAAATTAAAAAAAATAATTGCGTTTTTATCACATTATAGTTGCTTTCTAAACCACATCATCCCGATTCATTCACCACTTAAATCTGAATTAATAAATAATTAATAAATGGCATATTATGTATAATATGTAGAATTAAATCTTTTAATTTAATTTTATATTTTTTTTTGGTATAACGGATCACTTTAAATTATTAGATTTAATATTTCTCCTCTTTGGTTTTTATTTACACAAAATCTCTTTACTTTCCAGATAAGAGGGTCCTTCTCCCTATTTAAATCTTTAACATCTCTTGCGGTTATTATCATTCTCCCTTTCAGACAGCGACGTACTTCTTTTTAATTAGAATTTTTTAATTTAAACACTGAAACACCGAAACGAGGACTGGTATGACGAAAGATGATGGAATGAGGAGACTCGAAGTTGAACTGCTGAATGGGAATATTCCCTGTTGGCTGCTGCCGTAGACTGCTGGTTGTGCGGACGGTTCAACCATATTTTCGATTTCTGAAATACAAATATAAAAAGATTAAAGCATTGTATTCTAATATATGTATGTAAAATATATTCAAATACTCGAATTCCGTACGAAATCGTGTGGAGTGCAATCAGGAACTGCACTTAGCGATGTAACTGCGGGATTTATATTGTAACAAGCTCTTCCAATTGCAATTAGCTCAAGTGGCAATAATGCTGATTCATACATGGAGGATGTGTACTTTGGCCGCAGCCATAAGTGGTACTTATTGCAGACAAGGGGAGTTTTACACGTCGTAGTATTCTATAGTTTAATATTGTTCGTAATTATTACGTTGTAATAAATGTATGCGAGGAATAATGCGGTTTATAATACTAATATTATTAAGTGCTGTACGTATTCGATAAGAACTAGAATCCTTCGTAAATTCCAGAGTAATAATAATAATGCACGTTTATTGGCCTAAGTAAATAATACATAAGAATAAATTTGATAAATACAATTAAGCCAAAGGGGGTTTATTTAGATTGATCGCGAGATCACCTGTTCTCCCATAAACCCCTAACATAATTATTTAATGATACCAAAAGAAAAAAATCCTTAAAAATATATACAATTACATACACAGTGCTCATCAAATAACAACTGTCTATATTTATGTTTAAATACAGCTATTGAACAGTTCATCATCTTTGGTGAAACAGCATTCAGAACCTTGGCAACCTGATAGGAGAACGAACGTTTAAAAAGTTCAAGCCTATGCTGAGGAATAGTTACAACACCTCTGTACCGGATATTAATAATATGTAAGTATGTATGAATCGTATCTTATGATACAAATATGGAGGTGTTTCTGTAACAACAATTTTATAAAATAATGATGTGGAGTGAGGACGTCGTCGATTGAACACATTCAGCCATTTTGCCCATTGTATGGTGTGAGATATTCGATCATATTTTTTCAAACCATAGATAAATCTTAGACATGTATTTTGGACTCTTTGAATGCGCAACGTAATGAAGTTAAAATTCGAAAGTACCAGTGTATCACACAATATTATTTTCAGTGTCTGATTTAAAATGTGTCTGTTGTTAAAAAGTAATTTTAAAGTGCAGTAAGACTTTTGGATTAACGTTGACTCATTATTTTTAAATCGTAAATTGGTTTCCAATACTACTCCAAGGTTTCTTGCGCACACGATCATAGATATATTTCTACCACCAATCCGTTCGAGCCGCGAAAATGATCTACAAGATTTCGATTACCAAAGAGCATAGCTTGCGACTTGCCTGGGATTATCAAGAGACAATCCGACACAGAATACTTGAAAAGAGAATCAAGATCATTATTTACCAATTCGATACCTTTGTTAAAATCATCCGGCAGAATGCTGTAATACACCTGAACATCATCAGGATATAAATGCACGGAACAATTCTTCATCGCCGTTGGAAGATTACACGTATATATGTATAATAAATAGTAGCGGGCCAAGTATCGAGCCCTGCGGCACGTCCATATTCACCACACAAGAAGAAGAAATGTAATTTTTTACTTTAACTTTTTGAATCCTATCAGCAAGATAATTCCTGATCAACTTGACTGCATCATCATGGAAGCCAATGTAATGCAAGATAGAGAGCAAAATCTCATGATTAACTGTGTCGAATGCCTTACTACAATCCAACATTACAAGAAAGGTAAGTTTACCATCATTAGTAGCATTTAAAATATCATCAGTTAGGCCGAGTAAAGCTGTAGCACAACTATGTTGTTCCCGAAATCCAGATTGCTCCCTAGGTAATAATTGATACTTGCTCAGATGCTTTTTTCTTTGAACAGCTATTATCTTCTCAAAAATTGTAGAGGGCACCGGAAGAATACTTATTGGCCTCAAATCTTTATGCTCATTGGGTACTTTAAGCTTAGGCACGGGTAGAATAATTGATTCCTTCCAAGTAGAACGGAAGACACTGTTAGATATACAAAAATTGATTAAATGTGTTATTAGAAGAATAAGAAAAGGACAGCGGAGCTTAATAAATTTAATGCAGATACCGTTCATACCAACAGAATTAGACGTAATAGAGTTAATTGCATGAGAAATGTCTGTATCTGATACTTCAAAAAATCTAAGTTTTAATATGTGATCAAAATCCATATTATAATTATGAACATGAGCAAAAAACTCTTTCAGTGACGCTACACTATCTATGTAAGTGTTCAGGTACCGTAGGTCTGCATGAGTTGTGAATATCACGAGCAGTGCTATTGTTGGATTTATAATTAATTTAGGCTTTCTTTTCTTGTCTTACTGCATTGGTGGTAAAGTTACGCAAATCTTTATAATACTTTATAATACTTCAGGAGATTTGGTTAGTTTAAATTTCTCAAAAGCTTTGTCCCTAAGTGTCATCAAGTAGTAGGCGTATGCATCTGAGTCTGCTGATTTAGACCGATACAGGCCTACTAATTAGCAGGAGGACACTTTAGAAACATACCTATATCGCCTTCCTTCTAAATCAAACAGTTCAGAATCTTATAAAATTTCCAATTTTCCATTGTTGTAGGTTCTGGACTCATTTGCTATGCCCAAATCCTCAAAGATCATAAAATGTAATCACTGGAAATGGATCCTGACAGGTCTCTACTTTGGGTGTGATCCATTGAAATTCAACTAATAGTAACCTCACACGGCCAGAAATAATGACACTTATGGGTATTTTATGCAGTCGAGGATTTCAGAGATTATATCTTCTCAGCTAGCAAGTTATGTTTGGGAACCAATCCTAGTAGATCACTCACATGCTTTTCTTGGAGCCTGTGCAACCACTCCGACTAACTACTTTTGTAGTAGAGTGGTTAAGTAGTATGTACTAAATCTAACACGAATTAAGTTAGAATATTGTTCTGAACAGCCATCAGATTTAGAGTGCAAGGCAGATTCATTCACCAGTGGCAAATCAAAGAAGCAATATGGCAGAACAAGATTCTTTAGATATACCATTCACTTTAAAAGTAATGTCTCTCACTGTGCTAAGAAATGTGCTATAATTGCTGACTGGAAACGAATGTACAAAGTTTGGACCTCTTTGGTGTTAGAATGCCACTACAAGATGATAATTCACTGATCAAAGATTGTGCTGGGTTATAAGGAAGGTGGTTGTGAGAATTTGTACCGTGGAGCACCTATTGCTTTCAGAAGGTATATACACAGGGCGTTTTTTAAATAAAAGTAAAAAACGGTGAGATACGGTTATGTAGAATATAAATCCAAAAAATTGTAGTTTAATTACCACTAGTATGCAAAATTAATACCTCCTCCCCTATAAGTTGTCATTTGTACCGCCTATGAATGATCAGTGTGTTTAAAAAATATCTCGATCCAAGTAACGCAAGACATCGCAAAAACAGCTGTCGATGTAATAAAAACTACGAGTTAACGCTGATGAATCAGCTTTTTCAATAGCTTTGAATAGTAAGGGTTCAATAACACCAATATGATTACATACGAAAACGGGGTCGGAGACTAAATGATAACTTTTATTTCAAATGTATCCACGACCATTTTCAGTCGATTCTTGTACACGCTGAATATGATACGGGTGTAGCAAATTACATCGTAACCCATGCTGTGTACCGAGATATCCCGACCTGTCGTGCTACCTCTGTGTGTCACGCAAAATCCTACAGGACCTTCTACATTCACGACCTTCGTAAGATGGCAACCATCTACCGGTTTCCCATAATGTAGACACGACATCCGTTATGCAAGTGTGGAATGGGTTTTCACGATATATAAGACGCTGCCTATACGTCAGACATGTTTGACGAACACAACAGACTGAATCAGATTGTGCGTTGGACAGAGGATTTAAGTTTAATAAAATGATATACTTTCATTTTTCATATTTTTACTTTTATTTCAAAGACACCCTGTATACACATTTTGCAAAGCAATACTGTGCTGTCTCTGTTAGTTCATCCCTTCCCTATATTGCAAAACAGTTTGAAAACTATGTTATGTCAAGGGAATTTCTATGTCAATGCAAACTAGTATCAATAGTTAGAGCAGCTCTGTACCAAAAAAATCTATATCAGAGCACACAAGTGTGACCACCCACAGCAACAAAGGTATACCGACGTGATTGAGGACGGACACAACGGTCTTTCTTTGTGTTGGAGAAGTAACAGTATGGACCAAACCTGGTAAAAGTGTCGCTATCTTCTCAGATAACCAAGCAACACTCAAAGTGATTAGTTCAGCAAGTGTTGACTCTAAACTGGTTTGGGACTGCGTAAATGCCTTAAATGAGGTGGGTTCCTAAGGGAAACTAACTTTGACCTGGGTTCCCAACCACAAGGACGTGAATGGAAATGAGGTGGTAGCAATGATTTCTACAGACTTGAAATAGGAAATGGAAAACTTGCAGGCACCATGTGCGGTGGTCTATATGTCTAACACTGGCTACCAAATGCTAGATTATTACTTCATACCATGAAAGGCAACCATTGTCTGTGGAACGTGTTCACACTCATTCACATTTGCAAGAGAGCTGGGTCCAAGAACAATAAAATATATAAAAATGGGGCATTGGGTTACCAAAGACTTGATACACATACAAACTGTAACAGCAAGTCTTCCACAACAAGAAACTATTGCTAGCTATTGAAAAGGACATATGTTTTCTAAGAATAAAATCAAAACAAGATACTTATGCTAAAAATCCATTCTATGCCAGTCTGTGCTTCAAGCTGTAGTACGAGGAAAAACATTTACTGCAAAATTGGGTAATGCTCAACCTTTCAGTTATTGTTCTATCTATCCATACTGCTCAAGCTGCTAACTGGATGCTGGCTGGTCCTATTTTCACAGTAACGGTACTGTAGTTCTTCTAATGTAAGTTTTTGTAGTGCTAACATCGTAATAATGAAGCCAGCTTAGCTAGTGTGACCTTGGTTGCTGTAGTAAAACATATTATTTCGAGAATGAACTTTTGGAATTTGGGAAGAGGCAACGAAACTATTTCCAGAAATAACCAGAAGTACAACCATCTATCCATTCTAGACAATAACACCCAAATTTAGTGTAGTAGCCAAATACGTATGAACAAATGTAAAATTTTGAGCAGACAAATTTTTGCCACACTTCCAACAACAGCAAAGTCTATGACGGATAATGTTTGCCATAGATGCATGGCTGTTTGGCATAAAAATTGATTGCTTTAGCTATGCAGAATATATTACATTGCCACTGCTTCTGTCTCTAATGACCACCCTCTAGTTTTGCCAAGGTTTAGGGTATTTCAAGTCTACTAGAACCACGAGCTTATTAAATGGAAAGTCCTCTTAAACAGTATCCATATAGTCAACATTACATGAAATATCGGACTTTAGACGGCAAATCTACAATAGTCTTAACCCATTAGAAGCGACTGAGCCCCAAACTCAATAATTCGACATATTTCTCAAACAATTTCTTCCGTAATACCCTATTAATTCCTAATCCGGATGTCATTTTCGAGTAATAACAACACTTACCGTTAGATTTCGTCGTAAAATGAAATATCGGCGACAGTTTATTCCATCCGTGCACGTTCCTCGCCTGCACCCTAACCTCGTAAGTCGTACCGGCTTGCAGACTACGGATGATGTAGTTCATCCTTTGTCTCGTCACTCCCGGAAACGGCGGCGGAGCTGGATACTGAGGACTGAGTATACCGGCACCGGGCAGCATCACGTTGTTCCAGTTGTTCTTGTAGAAGAGCACGCTCGACCCATTCTGGTTGCTTAGCATGTCTTGGTTGTGATGGATGCGTCGGTGACGGGATTGTTGATGGTAGAGGAGACGATACTCTAAGATAGCGGCGTGGCTGTTGACGGACCAAGAGACGTTGTACGAGTCCTTATCGAGACCGACGCTAGGGGAGTCGAATACGGCTAAACCGGCAGTTCCGGTAAGGGTGACGTGAGCTCTGTTTTTGCCGTGAGTATTGCTAGCAACGCAGCTGAAAATGAAGAATTAGAAATGTAGAATGTATAATTACATCAACATTTTAATTTAACTACTACGCTCAATATACGTAAAGGTAAAACACGGCTCATGTAACTTAATTACAAGAGTCTTCTTTATCCATCATTAACCGGACGAAAATCTATTTTCGGATTATGTATATTTTCCCGAGTCAAAGCTTTAACCAAACCAATTAAACCTGTCCTCCAATCTCTCCGCATTTTCATCATTTGACGTTTGCTCGTTTCATAAAATACGCGCGACCTCATTCGCATATTCACTTTTTTGATTAGGCGATAGAGGAGCGTAGCAAGCCGGAACCCCGGACTAAACCAATTAACCCGTTAGAATTAATTAACATGCCCGGTCTCGTTCGAGTCCGCTGCTTGGGACGAGCAATTCGGACAATTTTCCTCGTCCCGTTCCGACGTTAAACATCCCCCTTGATGTACGTCACCGAGTGACGCCCGTTCTCTAAAACCGAGGTCTACGTTTTCGTAATTGAGTTCAGGATGTAATTTTACCTGTAATTTCCGAAATCTGCTCCGGTTACGTTTCTAATTACCAGGGTGTATCTGTTACCTCTGGCGTGAGAGGCATGCTGTTCCGTGGTACCCAACTGAGCCGTATCTTTAAACCACAGCACCTGCAAAACAATGCACACGATATAATTCGCAGAAGAAGACATTCTATTTAATAGTGTACACGAGATGCACGTTGACCTCGGGCCAGGAATTGTATAATCAAGTTAGCAATTTCAAGCGAGGTATGTCTGTATTTATAGTTCTCAGATTGAGCAAATCTATCTTAGGTTTGTAATTACAAATTCCGCCACTATTTGTTGTAAAGCAAAGTGATGGCATCAGTTATGGTAGCCATTTTGTCAAAAAGTGAGAAAAGATAAACGATAATATTGTAATTTAACCATAATTCTAACTGAATAAACTAGTATACTGATGACATCAGACTCGCAGGAAACCACGCCAAAATCTTCTAACTCCTTTTGAGTATTAAACAGAATTATTGTCATCAGGTCCTGAATATTGAGTTAATTGAATTAATTCTTAAAAGATTAAATTACTGAATGAAACAAGTGAAGTTATTTGAGTCTGTTTGGTGATTTTATGAGGAAGTTGTTCCTACAAATTGTATAAGAATAATCCTAAACAGTTGGTTCTGCGGCCTTATAACACGAAACCATCATTCTAACTTAATAAAACAAATTGCTGATGACATCAGGTTCACGGGAAAACAAATTAAATTGATATACTTATCTCCTTCTTACGTACTAAATCAAATTACTGTCATCAGGCGCTTTTATTACAACTCCTGTCAATATTATTTACAAATTAGTTAGTTTCGAATGAATAAAACTGTTCTACAAAATATCTCATTAAAACTAGCAAAAAAAACTTACTGTTGGTGCAGGTTCAGCATGCACAATGCATACCAGTTGAGCTTCCAATCCGATACCCGTATGTACAGTCGTCCTTTCAGGATCTACTTCCGGAGGATCTACAAGAATCAAAACCCAAAATCAGTAGATCCAGTACTATACTAAAATTCGCAAAATTCTAACTTACATAGTACATTTAAGGTTATGTGCTTCGTATCAGGTTGACCAACGCCATTATCAGCTGAACATTGGTATTGCCCTGCTGAGTGCCTGTCAGCATGCTGAATCACCAAGGATAATCCGGATACTGATCTTTCGCCGCTAGGCAACACGTTATTTTTCCTCGTCCAAGCTATGGTAGGAACCGGATTTCCTGAAGCTCGGCATTCCATCTTGACGGTAGAACCTTGAAGTACATCTAACGGGCCGTTGTGCGAAACGTAGTGGATACGTGGGGGAACTGGAATAGAAATAAGTTTCAATGATTCGAATTTAAATAGGAACTGATGACATCAGTATATGTACATATTATAAAACGGCGTTATATGATGATATTTTAAAAACAACTTCATACTTCACCACTTCATACATGATTATAAAAAGAATATTATGCAATACAGAAGTTAAAATTAAATACGACTAGTGGCTATTCATCTTCTCATTTGCAGTCGGGAAAATTTTACAGAGAATAACTCCGGTTGGCGAGAATAGCAGCAGTAGAAGAGAGCCGGTACTTCAACTGTGATTAAACCAATTATTCCACTGTAGTTTGAACGATTCATTTTCTAGCGTGTTCGGTGGTTCCCCTGTGTTCATAGAACTCGCAACTAGATGGCGTGCTATAACTTGCATTAAGTTCCGCAAAAATGCAAATTCCCCTTGTCGAATGGAGTGCAGCTAGAGCGGTAAATTTGCTTGACTGTTGTTTAGAGAATTGTTTGTTGATGTTTTAAATGGTTTCGTTTGTTTGTCTCGTGGCTTACACGCAGAGAAGCTGCAGTATTGTAGTAGAGTTGGTTGCTTTCTTTGAGTTTTTGTGAGGGTCGAATTGGTTTATTCGCACCTTTTTAAATGAAGTTTTCAAACAAA
>SMLS01076096.1:0-10003 GCA_004785975.1 Popillia japonica
GACTACAGTATGACTCATACAGTTCTCGGACGAGACTGGTTGCGGTAATTTTTATTGTCATCTCGCGAGATTCAAGACAGCAAGAATGTTTATTAACTTCCCTGGAGAGATTGCAATTTAATCAATAACATTAAATTGAAATGGGCGACAATGACCTTCAACAATCCCAAGCTTTATTATTTTATTATCACTGCATTATGTCTACATCATCTACTATATCAGCATTAATAAAACAAGCTCAGTCATTGTAAAATAAAATATTGTTATGGTCTCTTGTGTTTGAGTTTTACGGCATGTTAATACGGGCACCGCATTATCTCTATGCAGTTAACCGCTTACGATGGCATTCGTCGCCTCGAAATCTATAGTTATAAAATTATAAGTGATAGATGCGCTACTAATGTTTGTTCTGATAGAGATAAGACTAATCTGAGATAAAATATATAATGTTTTTCCATTGACATAGCCCGAGAAGTACAAGTTCTTAACTTCTTGGAAAAATAAATTATAGGATTTTATGGTACTGAGGATTTTACGATCATATTTTCCGTATTTATTAATAGGGCATCAATTCTAATTAATACCATCAGAAATCCAATGATGTGGAACCAAGTATATAGCATAATTCCCGTAAATGCACTTTTCACAGACACTCTGTTTTAACTAATTTAACGTAACTTACTGAAGTGGTTATTTGTGTAACTAAGTTGACAATTCTCGCATTTCTCGAACACGAAAACGAGCAGAAATCTTCATCGGCTGACTCCGGTAAAAAATCACCACACAGAAATTTTTCAAAGCAACTCTACAGTTTTCGATTGTTAACGGGATTCTCCCCACAATTCCTGGTTTATATTGTATGCAGCATTATGACCAGGTTTATACGCGTATAAAAAATTACACAAATATCGGCTGAATTAATAACGGAAAATTCAAAAGAAATATAAGAATGTTTGACAAAATCTTCTTTGTTGAAATGTGAGACTGGCAATCGACAGTCGTCATCATTTGCAAAAGATTTTAAATTGGTAATTACTTTGTGTGCCTCATTATATGTAGTAATTGTATTGCTGCTTTCAACAGTCTCACATTCGAGATCGCGGTCATCTATTTCTTCTTTTGGTGTAGGATCAACTTCAATTGTGCTTATTCATATTTTTTGTTGCTACAATATCGTCAATTTTAATATAATTTCCTAGAGTTTCTTGTGTTATGTTTATTTCATTGGTACACCCTTCTACATATTTGCACAATCGTAGATAAAGGTACATAATCTTCTGGATTCCATTCGAATGAGGTAGAATCGTCATTATTTTCCTGAACACCAGCTTTGTTGAAGCAATTTTGTACTGTTGCGTTATTTGAGGCTGTTTTAATGTAATAAAGTCTTTCTAAAAGATTTATGGACTTCGCTAAGTCTGAAGCAGATCCTACTTGAGCTATTTTTGTTAAAATGTGCTAACTATTATCTCCCGATAATAGAAGATAATAAATTCTGTATGATTCCCTGGTCTAGAGGTTGACACAATGATGTAGTATTGGGAGGAAAAAAGATAATTTTTTTATAGTTTTGTAGCTTTATCTCACGAATCTGGGACCCTGGGTTGTTCAAGAACAATAAAATAGTTTCGTGTTTGTCTGGCAATTTTTCTGTCAAATAGGACCAACTATTCTTTCATAATGTCTTACGTCATCCATGCTTTCTTATTAAACGTTCACGTTACCGGTAAATCTTTTATTGCTATATTTTTAAATGTCCTTCGTCGGACTGCCTTTGCGATCACCAGCAAATTTTCTTTTTGTCCTGTCATATCGGGGCAAAATGAAATTGTAAGGCTTTCCTTGAAAAATTTTCCACCGCTATGTTTCAGATTTAAAAGCAAGTGTTTTGTCGGTTAAACCTCGGAAGGAAAGGCAAGTTCCGTAGACGAACACATCTCTTGCCCAATACCCAAAGAACAGCGCAAGCAGCATTTTATTTCTAAACTGATTTATGTAGTCTTGATTGCCATTAGCTGATTCTCCAGAGATACACTTAAAACTCACTTAAACTTAAAACCATTGGATGCACACAAGTTAGCAACGTTTAATTTTTGTGCCATTTTATGAGCTTTGGCCTCCACTAAACTTGCCGACATTGTACCTACGAGGGCGAAAAAACCATTCACTTTCAAAAAACTCCTCTTTACATTGGTATTGCTTCTTGACTCCCACTGTAGACGAATACTGGCTTGATTGTAAACAATTTCAGCGGCTTGAGTTTTTTCGATATTGATCTCTTCGACGACCTAAATATTGTTACTTTTCCGAAATGAAAACAAGTGCAACATTTTCGCGTAAACTAAGAAATGTTTTACTAGGCATTATTTTAACTTCACGTCCGGTTAAGGGAAGGCTTTTTTTGAATCAAGAAAATTTCAGCGTCAAGGTATTACAGTGTCTGGCTAGTTTTACATATAAAGAAATAGGCAAGTTTGTTTCCAAAAAAGAGAGTGTCTGCTTAATAAACGCGTCCGCAAGGAGGGGTATTACTGTAGACATACACCTACATAATTAATTAATAATTAATAAAATAAATTTGTAAAATAAAACTGAAAAACTTGACAAGAGAGTCTTATAAATTCTTGTGATATGTAAGAATCTCTATGTACATAATTAAATAATGCTTTTCTATATTTGTAGCAGACACAACAAATGCCTTAACAGAAGATTAAATTTATATGTCAGAGATCTTTGTTAGAATAGCATAACACATGCTATTTGTATGTGCATGTGAAATGTGAAGGTCAGTCGATATGTAGCGTAATAAAATTTCTCTTGTACACAAAAAATTAATGCCACATGACACGCAGCTGAGTAGAGCAAACAGAAATTTTACAAAACGCCACAGCAACATAAAATAAAAAAAAAGAAACCAGTCACCGTCGTTCTAAGTACGGTTATCTTATTTATTACTGTAGTGTCGGGACTAATGAAAATAAAGTCTACCATTTATTTCGAATATTATGGTGTATAAATTATCTTTAGCGACCTCGTAACCTGCAGTCAACTTACATTTTCTTAATACGGCGCTAAAGACTGGAAAGCATTTAACGTTTATGAATGTTGATAACGTAAAGGCCATAAACAGCACTCATATTCCAGTTAATTTCAAAGCAAATTTATCGGAACAAATTTATACTTAAAAGGCTTTTTATTTATTCTTCACAAATTTCAGCGTGTGTTATTGTTTAGTGTTTATTATAATGCGTAGTTGTGAAAAAAATATTTTTTAAATTAAATTATAAGCTAACAATTACTATAAAAAAGCAGCTAAGCTTCACAACCAAATTTAATTTTTACTTTACGTAACTGGCGTATTTATGCTCACTTTGTTCAAACTCACACTCAAAAATCACGTTGGATAGGTTGTGAGTCGATGCATAATTGCGCTCATTTTACGGCATTTTGAATTGTTGCTCGCAAAACATCAAATTGGCGATTTCTTCTTCAATATTAGCTTTCAAAACTTGCAATCTTTGTGGTTTGTTGTGGTAAACGCGAGATTTCAAAAAGCTCCAAAAGGAAGAAGTCTGGTGCTGTTAGATCTGGCGATCTCGACAGCTAGTTCAAATCTCCAAAACGGGAGATCACTCGATCTGGAATCTCCATAGTTGCCCGAGCTGTGTGAGCGGTTGGTCCGCCCTGTTGAAACCAACAATGACCGAGAGCCAATGCAGCACCTTGCGGCAAAAAATTCGTTTAGCATCTCCTTCTAATGCTCACCATTTACGGTTACAGTGGTGGGGTCGGAGTTTTCAAAAAAATAAGGACCAATAACTGTTTCACTGCAATGCCGCACCAAACCGTCACTGTGAGGGGATGCAATGGCTCTTCTTGCATTTCCTGTGCCTTGATTCTCAGTGCTCCAGAAATGCAGAGTATGACAGTAGATTAACCTTGTCCGAAGGTCAGAAGGCAGCAATTCGTGAATAGTTCGCATTCTGTAGGGGAACATTTTCAAATAGTTCACCAAAATTCGTTGTAAGGAACGTCTGCTGATGCCTAATTGTGCGCATCTTCGCACAGCAGCGATGATCTCGTTTGAACGAGCACCACGGGGTCGGCCACTTCTTGTGACATCTGTAGTGAACCCAGCTTGTATGAGGCGCTCAGCTAAACGCTTAATTAGTCGAGCACATGGAACATGACGATGAGGAAAACGACGACGAGATTCGCGCTGCAACAACAGATTGAAAATTTGTCTACATCATAGATGTCAAAGCACAGTGACATTTGGTGCCATCTGCGAAAATGGCAGCCAATTCAAATTATGACATTACTTTTGCGCCACCTGTTATAAGGATACAGTACAAATACTTATTAAAACCATAAAACTCAATATACGTTGTAGGTAGGTAGATGTATAAAAAGAAGATTTAGATAAAACTGAATGCTATTTTTATATGAACAACGTCATCAGCTCATGAGAAGAGTCCATGTTACAAAAACGTGGAGGGCAACAAATTACAAATATTTTGATTCAAGTTGAGTGCATTAGTTTAAACGCCCCATTAAAAAAGTAATCACGATAAGGTAAGTAGTTAGACGGATTTAATGCTCAAATCCTCTATAAATCACTGTAATGGTGTATAAATATACTTTAGAGGGCATGATACCCTATTTACTAATATGTATTTTCATATACTTCATCATTTTATTTCGAGAACCAATCTACTCAAAGCGCCAGTATGTAACAATTTATGTTGCTGGGCGTGTAATTTCGCCATATATACTGTATGCGTATTTGAATCAAGTAGTTTACATTTATAAAGCAATAACACTACATATATGAGATGGCTGGAAAAGAAGGAAGGAAGAAGTGTCTGAAGAAAGAGGGCGTATGAAAAATGAATGCGTTGACATGGAGCGTTACGAAATAGACGAAGGAGAAATATAGGGAACGTGTGAAGTAGAAGCGCGCAAGTCATAGCTTTCATGTTTGCATTGAAAATAAATCGTCGTCGCCAGCAAATTATAGGCTGAATAAAATTTATATATTGATTAAAATTTACATATGGAGTGAATTTGTTTTAATTTACATTTACGAGGGACGTTGACCTCCTAGCATTATAATTGCAAACGAAAGTGTTTCAGTTGATACGGTGACTTTTTAAAAATCTGTCACATTTATACAAAAATATAGAAGATTGAATGAATAAATACTATTTCCTATCGATACACTATGGTAAAAATGTTCAGAGGATTAGTTAAAGTATATCTATTAATATCAAAATGAAACGCTCTCAAATAGAGTTATGTGAATGAAATTTGAAAAATTGGAGAAGCGCTTGAAAGCCTGAGTGATTACTAGTCTATTTTATGTAAGTGTTTATATTTAGTAGAAAGCCGGTTGAAATACAACTGTTACCTACAAAATTTAACTTTAGAAAAGTATGCACTAAATATGTAGAATATACTGAGATATAAAAATGTCGGTATATTGAACGTGTTTGACTCTATGGGTATGGTTCAGGCTTTTTGAACATTTCAATAGGACGGTTGATAGGATATGATTGGTAGTGTTAGAATTTGATTGTGTTAAATGGAACGAAATAAATGTATGTACACTCACGGAAAGTAAAGATTGGGCAGTTTCCATATAACAACGTATTGAAAGTGTCCAATCTTTACTTTCTTCTACTGCTTTCTACTAATTATTTTTATAGCTAGCATGATTTCTAATGAAGAATGATCTTCGTCGAATAGAATACAATATGACGGAAAATAGTTTCAAGATAAAATGAGCAGAAGACGTTGCTTATGGCCGAAGTGCCATCATAGATTCTAACGACGACTGCAAATTACCTAGCCACAGCCCAATAAGATATGAAATTGGAGGTAAATATGAAACTAAAAGGGCCACCGAATAATAAAAAAAATACGAAGAGTTGGATTAACCTACTCATAGAATAACGAGGAAGGATAAAATTGATAAATTTATATAAAATCCGTTTGCTTATGTTTACGTTTTTGTTGTAGTTCTGTCGTTATCGCATGTTGGTTTGGTTTTGAAAAATTGAATTTATTGTGTCTTTTAGTTAATGCTTGTTATTATGATTAGTTCTGCAGCTATTGCTTTAGTTTTTGTAGATATACAGTCTGTTTAACTAGAAAACCACGGCGATTTTTACATTAGTATTGTCCAGAACTGGAAAAGGTTTGCATGAGTGAAAAATACAGATGAAACACTGCGACCTAGTACCGGGTCCATTTACCTACATTATTGATTACAAACTGGCACCGATTTGGCATACCTTCAATTAGATTTTCGGCATACGCGGCGGTAAACGAACGCCATATTTTTTTAAGCTTAGCCGACAACTACTTGACCGTCAAAGAATGACTTGCCTGCAACTTCAGCTTCATAGAGACCCAGGCGTTCTCAATGGAATTGAGATCTGGAAACTGTGACGGCCACTGCAATGTCTCGATGTAATTTTCTGCCTTCCACTGAGTGCAGAGCCGACTGCGGTGTTTCAGAACATTGTGTTCTTGAAGAATACAATGAACCCCATTCACTGTGACCCACTTCCTTGCAAATGTTAATAGATCCCTTCGATATAATTTAATCATTCTTTGAAGTTTAATATGCCGGTAAAGGTGTATTGTTTTCCGAATCCACACGAATTTACACAATTCCACACATGAACTTTTACAGAATATTTCACATTGCGTTGAATCCTTATACTTCCACGTATTGTCCAGCTTTTCTTTCTAAGAAACCATGCAGAGAAAGATGACTCGTTTGTGAAGACGATATTGCTCCGACCCCGAACAATATTCGCCTGGACCCACTGAAGTCGGTTATGTCTTTCAGACAGCAGGGGTTTTACTTTTGTACTACGCCGTGTAATGTTATTTCGACCTAACCTCTGTCAAATGGTCATTCGATGCCGTTTTTTTTGTTGTACAGACTGTATATATCACTTAGTGCTAAGCTTATTTAAGAGTCGGGTAATATGTTCGATATTGCTAATCAAAGTTCTCTTATAAAAATAAAACATCGATGATGAATTAATAATTTGCATGTTTTGCAATAATTCGTTTTGTTTGTTCGTGATATTTGACTTAAGAGCAGTACATATTCGAATCTATGACTAACATTTTAATATGAAACGTCAATAAACATCAACAAACGGATTTTACAATATGGTGGCTTCGAATACCTTTAATTCAAGGTCTCCAAACAACGCTCCGTCGTTAATAGAAAAATTTCAGATTATTTTGTAATACAGTCTACGAAATTGTCTTTATGGAAAAAATGGTGAGCTTTTTTATGAAAAAAAAAAATCATGAACCTTTCAATACAATATTGTCATAAGGTGCCCAGAATAAATACCGAAAAAGTTGATCCTCTTGAAATATCAAGTCCTTATTTACTCAAACTCATCACTCAAATATTCCTTAATGATTTATAAGTAATATGTACATGTATGACAACAAGTTCAAACTATAAAAATGGTAAAAGTTATACTTGTGATTCACAAGAAGAACACCAGGGTTGTCCGACACGGATTTTAATGAATTCCAACTATGTTACAAACGAACCTTTCGTTAGTACCCAGGTACGCGTTTTTATCCTAACGCGCCCTAGTTTCTGAGAAAATCAACTTTGCTTAACGCGTTGAATGAACGCGATTGGTTCATTTCTTTATATCGATAATGTTAGTTTCCCAACAAGCAACCCTGGTGTTCCCCTTGTTAAATCTGATAAGGTTACATTTTTTTTTTGAACTGCTAGTGCTAACATCTATTTAGAAATCTAATCCGAAAAATATAAAATTTATTTTTACCATAGACTCAAGAGCAGAGGCGATATTCACATGTGCCACAATTTTGTTTACGATTTGACAATCTACAAATTCCTTGTTTATGCTGTTGTTAACAATTACCGATCACGCTTATATACATATATATGTACTGGTAACTGGTGTGTTTAGATGATATATTTGTTTCCTAATGAGATTGACAAGAATTTCATGTGCTGGCAAGAATTATACTGTTTGTGTTTATTTTTTATAGAAAGCATGTATGTACACTTCTCGCAGGAAAAATTGGGACAGGAGCAATCGAAAATGTTGATTTTTTTGTGATGTAAATGAAGTTTCGAGATAACATATTCACTTATTAAATCCTTGAATCAATTCATATTGTTGAAGAGTAAATTCTTGCTCTGAAAGCTTCATTTACACTAAAAAAATAAAGTTCAAATTTGCAGGTGTCTCAATCTTTCCTGCGAGAAGTGTACATATCTACGTTACTTCACGAGCAGTTGTTGAAAATAAATTTAGCAGTAGCATACGCAAAACGTAAAAATGCTTGCGACATACATTTACATTTTTTTATTACCTCTACGTTTTCATATTAAGAAGGAATAAGACATCAAGAGAGCGAAACATTCAGCATATTTTTTACAAATCAAACGATATCGCAGCATGCAATTTAATAAAAAGAACAGGGGTCGAGTTTAAGAATTTCTTTTGTTTAAATAATGAGATTTTTGTATTACTACTCTCGTACTTCGCTCGAAGTAGTCATCTTATAAAAGGATTTTACTTGTTCGTGTGTTTGGAATCTAAGCCACGAAGCTGCAGAGTAGCAAATTTGGAAGTGGAAGAAAAAGCGGGGGCAAGTAAGATCATCGTTTTTACGTTTGTCGGAATAAAAACGTCAGAGTCGGTGATTGTCGTTGGTTCGTTGTTGTTCCCTTCTGCCATATAACAAAGCACGTTTAGACGCACGCAAGTAATATCTCGGAGTGTATTATACGGGAAAACTTTGCTGCCATCTGTTCGAACGGACAGTGGCCATACAATGGATCGAAATGGGGTACCTCAACACCTGTTGGTATAACAATAGTTTACAGCTGTTCGTGTGCTGAAAACGTCAACATCCTTGAATTTATTGTGCCGGAAGGTATAGCATTCTTTTGCAAAAGTGTTTAGTCTCGGATTGCAGCAAAGTAATGAAAATTACTAAGAAAATGTACACCTATTACTCTAATGAGTAATAATTAAAGATGCCGTATGTGATTCTTTCAGTCTTGTATCAGCTTTGCTCTTGTCACGTACATGCAGCGTGATTAGGTTTGCTGTAATATAAACATATCTGTTGGTAATATCTATAGTACTATCTGGTATTAAGCTGGTTTTACATTTGTCAATTTATTGATCAATTTCTAGAACTTACAATTAGACGACTTGACGTCAAGTTAAGTTTTTACATTTGTCAATTTCAAGTTCATTTTTAAGTTCAATTTCTGGTTCTAGTTCTCTTCAATTTTAATCTTGTAGCTAGTAGCTTTACATTTATCAATAAATAGATCAATTTAAAGAAGTTGGGTAAGTTCTAGAAATTGAAGAATTAGAACATGTTCTATTTTTGCGTCAATTTAACTTGAATTTCATAGTAATTTTTGTTTTAATAGTGGAGAGTGACCGACAGTGCTAACCTGCGACACTTGTATGAAAGTAATTCTAAACTTACTTTAATTCAAATTTCAACAATTACAATTTGTTGAACGACAATGTAATATTTGTAATTATGAATTACTAAATTCATATAGATTATCTGTAATTTTGAATTTGCAGCATAATGCAGAGAGTAAGTTCAAAATGGCAACGAAAAATATTAACAAATTTAAAAAAAGCTGTATTCTCCTTAATGTTACTAAAAATGATAGATTTAGAAAAAGCAAGAGTAACAAGGAGGTGGTGGGTTAGACCATGGTTGATTGCGAAAAAGGGAAACTTAAATTTAGTAGAGAACGATTTTCAGCAGATCCTCAAACTATATACATATATCGCTTAGACTACAAATATAATAAGTAGGTATTCTCTGAATTATCGTAATTACCAGGAATAATCAGCTGTGATAAACTTGTACACATTAAAGGTCTTCATGTGATCCATCTATGATGTGATCTTCACTCACATCACATAACCTTTTAACATAGGACATG
>SMLS01076098.1:0-10087 GCA_004785975.1 Popillia japonica
GACTACAGTATGACTCATACAGTTCTCGGACGAGACTGGTTGCGGTATATTTTTATTGTCATCTCGCGAGATTCAAGACAGCAAGAATGTTTATAAACTTCCCTGGAGAGATTGCAATTTAATCAATAACATTAAATTGAAATGGGCGACAATGACCTTCAACAATCCCAAGCTTTATTATTTTATTATCACTGCATTATGTCTACATCATCTACTATATCAGCATTAATAAAACAAGCTCAGTCATTGTAAAATAAAATATTGTTATGGTCTCTTGTGTTTGAGTTTTACGGCATGTTAATACGGGCACCGCATTATCTCTATGCAGTTAACCGCTTACGATGGCATTCGTCGCCTCGAAATCTATAGTTATAAAATTATAAGTGATAGATGCGCTACTAATGTTTGTTCTGATAGAGATAAGACTAATCTGAGATAAAATATATAATGTTTTTCCATTGACATAGCCCGAGAAGTACAAGTTCTTAACTTCTTGGAAAAATAAATTATAGGATTTTATGGTACTGAGGATTTTACGATCATATTTTCCGTATTTATTAATAGGGCATCAATTCTAATTAATACCATCAGAAATCCAATGATGTGGAACCAAGTATATAGCATAATTCCCGTAAATGCACTTTTCACAGACACTCTGTTTTAACTAATTTAACGTAACTTACTGAAGTGGTTATTTGTGTAACTAAGTTGACAATTCTCGCATTTCTCGAACACGAAAACGAGCAGAAATCTTCATCGGCTGACTCCGGTAAAAAATCACCACACAGAAATTTTTCAAAGCAACTCTACAGTTTTCGATTGTTAACGGGATTCTCCCCACAATTCCTGGTTTATATTGTATGCAGCATTATGACCAGGTTTACACGCGTATAAAAAATTACACAAATATCGGCTGAATTAATAACGGAAAATTCAAAAGAAATATAAGAATGTTTGACAAAATCTTCTTTGTTGAAATGTGAGACTGGCAATCGACAGTCGTCATCATTTGCAAAAGATTTTAAATTGGTAATTACTTTGTGTGCCTCATTATATGTAGTAATTGTATTGCTGCTTTCAACAGTCTCACATTCGAGATCGCGGTCATCTATTTCTTCTTTTGGTGTAGGATCAACTTCAATTGTGCTTATTCATATTTTTTGTTGCTACAATATCGTCAATTTTAATATAATTTCCTAGAGTTTCTTGTGTTATGTTTATTTCATTGGTACACCCTTCTACATATTTGCACAATCGTAGATAAAGGTACATAATCTTCTGGATTCCATTCGAATGAGGTAGAATCGTCATTATTTTCCTGAACACCAGCTTTGTTGAAACAATTTTGTACTGTTGCGTTATTTGAGGCTGTTTTAATGTAATAAAGTCTTTCTAAAAGATTTATGGACTTCGCTAAGTCTGAAGCAGATCCTACTTGAGCTATTTTTGTTAAAATGTGCTAACTATTATCTCCCGATAATAGAAGATAATAAATTCTGTATGATTCCCTGGTCTAGAGGTTGACACAATGATGTAGTATTGGGAGGAAAAAAGATAATTTTTTTATAGTTTTGTAGCTTTATCTCGCGAATCTGGGACCCTGGGTTGTTCAAGAACAATAAAATAGTTTCGTGTTTGTCTGGCAATTTTTCTGTCAAATAGGACCAACTATTCTTTCATAATGTCTTACGTCATCCATGCTTTCTTATTAAACGTTCACGTTACCGGTAAATCTTTTATTGCTATATTTTTAAATGTCCTTCGTCGGACTGCCTTTGCGATCACCAGCAAATTTTCTTTTTGTCCTGTCATATTGGGGCAAAATGAAATTGTAAGGCTTTCCTTGAAAAATTTTCCACCGCTATGTTTCAGATTTAAAAGCAAGTGTTTTGTCGGTTAAACCTCGGAAGGAAAGGCAAGTTCCGTAGACGAACACATCTCTTGCCCAATACCCAAAGAACAGCGCAAGCAGCATTTTATTTCTAAACTGATTTATCTAGTCTTGATTGCCATTAGCTGATTCTCCAGAGATACACTTAAAACTCACTTAAACTTAAAACCATTGGATGCACACAAGTTAGCAACGTTTAATTTTTGTGCCATTTTATGAGCTTTGACCTCCACTAAACTTCCCGACATTGTACCTACGAGGGCGAAAAAACCATTCACTTTCAAAAAACTCCTCTTTACATTGGTATTGCTTCTTGACTCCCACTGTAGACGAATACTGGCTTGATTGTAAACAATTTCAGCGGCTTGAGTTTTTTCGATATTGATCTCTTCGACGACCTAAATATTGTTACTTTTCCGAAATGAAAACAAGTGCAACATTTTCGCGTAAACTAAGAAATGTTTTACTAGGCATTATTTTAACTTCACGTCCGGTTAAGGGAAGGCTTTTTTTGAATCAAGAAAATTTCAGCGTCAAGGTATTACAGTGTCTGGCTAGTTTTACATATAAAGAAATAGGCAAGTTTGTTTCCAAAAAAAGAGAGTGTCTGCTTAATAAACGCGTCTGCAAGGAGGGGTATTACTGTAGACATACACCTACATAATTAATTAATAATTAATAAAATAAATTTGTAAAATAAAACTGAAAAACTTGACAAGAGAGTCTTATAAATTCTTGTGATATGTAAGAATCTCTATGTACATAATTAAATAATGCTTTTCTATATTTGTAGCAGACACAACAAATGCCTTAACAGAAGATTAAATTTATATGTCAGAGATCTTTGTTAGAATAGCATAACACATGCTATTTGTATGTGCATGTGAAATGTGAAGGTCAGTCGATATGTAGCGTAATAAAATTTCTCTTGTACACAAAAAATTAATGCCACATGACACGCAGCTGAGTAGAGCAAACAGAAATTTTACAAAACGCCACAGCAACATAAAATAAAAAAAAGAAACCAGTCACCGTCGTTCTAAGTACGGTTATCTTATTTATTACTGTAGTGTCGGGACTAATGAAAATAAAGTCTACCATTTATTTCGAATATTATGGTGTATAAATTATCTTTAGCGACCTCGTAACCTGCAGTCAACTTACATTTTCTTAATACGGCGCTAAAGACTGGAAAGCATTTAACGTTTATGAATGTTGATAACGTAAAGGCCATAAACAGCACTCATATTCCAGTTAATTTCAAAGCAAATTTATCGGAACAAATTTATACTTAAAAGGTTTTTTATTTATTCTTCACAAATTTCAGCGTGTGTTATTGTTTAGTGTTTATTATAATGCGTAGTTGTGAAAAAAATATTTTTTAAATTAAATTATAAGCTAACAATTACTATAAAAAAGCAGCTAAGCTTCACAACCAAATTTAATTTTTACTTTACGTAACTGGCGTATTTATGCTCACTTTGTTCAAACTCACACTCAAAAATCACGTTAGATAGGTTGTGAGTCGATGCATAATTGCACTCATTTTACGGCATTTTGAATTGTTGCTCGCAAAACATCAAATTGGCGATTTCTTCTTCAATATTAGCTTTCAAAACTTGCAATCTTTGTGGTTTGTTGTGGTAAACGCGAGATTTCAAAAAGCTCCAAAAGGAAGAAGTCTGGTGCTGTTAGATCTGGCGATCTCGACAGCTAGTTCAAATCTCCAAAACGGAAGATCACTCGATCTGGAATCTCCATAGTTGCCCGAGCTGTGTGAGCGGTTGGTCCGCCCTGTTGAAACCAACAATGACCGAGAGCCAATGCAACACCTTGCGGCAAAAAATTCGTTTAGCATCTCCTTCTAATGCTCACCATTTACGGTTACAGTGGTGGGGTCGGAGTTTTCAAAAAAATAGGGACCAATCACTGTTTCACTGCAATGCCGCACCAAACCGTCACTGTGAGGGGATGCAATGGCTCTTCTTGCATTTCCTGTGCCTTGATTCTCAGTGCTCCAGAAATGCAGAGTATGACAGTAGGTTAACCTTGTCCGACGGTCAGAAGGCAGCAATTCGTGAATAGTTCGCATTCTGTAGGGGAACATTTTCAAATAGTTCACCAAAATTCGTTGTAAGGAACGTCTGCTGATGCCTAATTGTGCGCATCTTCGCACAGCAGCGATGATCTCGTTTGAACGAGCACCACGAGGTCGGCCACTTCTTGTGACATCTGTAGTGAACCCAGTTTGTATGAGGCGCTCAGCTAAACGCTTAATTAGTCGAGCACATGGAACATGACGATGAGGAAAACGACGACGAGATTCGCGCTGCAACAACAGATTGAAAAGTTGTCTACATCATAGATGTCAAAGCACAGTGACATTTGGTGCCATCTGCGAAAATGGCAGCCAATTCAAATTATGACATTACTTTTGCGCCACCTGTTATAAGGATACAGTACAAATACTTATTAAAACCATAAAACTCAATATACGTTGTAGGTAGGTAGATGTATAAAAAGAAGATTTAGATAAAACTGAATGCTATTTTTATATGAACAACGTCTATTACAGGTATTATTGGGAATAAAGTTTCGATAAATGAAAAGAAAGCTCAAAACGAAAGCAAAGAAAATCTAGTAATCAGCTCATGAGAAGAGTCCATGTTACAAAAACGTGGAGGGCAACAAATTACAAATATTTTGATTCAAGTTGAGTGCATTAGTTTAAACGCCCCATTAAAAAAGTAATCACGATAAGGTAAGTAGTTAGACGGATTTAATGCTCAAATCCTCTATAAATCACTGTAATGGTGTATAAATATACTTTAGAGGGCATGATACCCTATTTACTAATATGTATTTTCATATACTTCATCAGTTTATTTCGAGAACCAATCTACTCAAAGCGCCAGTATGTAACAATTTATGTTGCTGGGCGTGTAATTTCGCCATATATACTGTATGGGTATTTGAATCAAGTAGTTTACATTTATAAAGCAATAACACTACATATATGAGATGGCTGGAAAAGAAGGAAGGAAGAAGTGTCTGAAGAAAGAGGGCGTATGAAAAATGAATGCGTTGACATGGAGCGTTACGAAATAGACGAAGGAGAAATATAGGGAACGTGTGAAGTAGAAGCGCGCAAGTCATAGCTTTCATGTTTGCATTGAAAATAAATCGTCGTCGCCAGCAAATTATAGGCTGAATAAAATTTATATATTGATTAAAATTTACATATGGAGTGAATTTGTTTTAATTTACATTTACGAGGGACGTTGACCTCCTAGCATTATAATTGCAAACGAAAGTGTTTCAGTTGATACGGTGACTTTTTAAAAATCTGTCACATTTATACAAAAATATAGAAGATTGAATGAATAAATACTATTTCCTATCGATACACTATGGTAAAAATGTTCAGAGGATTAGTTAAAGTATATCTATTAATATCAAAATGAAACGCTCTCAATAGAGAGAAATGTGAATGAAATTTGAAAAATTGGAGAAGCGCTTGAAAGCCTGAGTGATTACTAGTCTATTTTATGTAAGTGTTTATATTTAGTAGAAAGCCGGTTGAAATACAACTGTTACCTACAAAATTTAACTTTAGAAAAGTATGCACTAAATATGTAGAATATACTGAGATATAAAAATGTCGGTATATTGAACGTGTTTGACTCTATGGGTATGGTTCAGGATTTTTGAACATTTCAATAGGACGTTTGATAGGATATGATTGGTAGTGTTAGAATTTGATTGTGTTAAATGGAACGAAATAAATGTATGTACACTCACGAAAAGTAAAGATTGGACATTTTCCATATAACAACGTATTGAAAGTGTCCAATCTTTACTTTCTTCTACTGCTTTCTACTAATTATTTTTATAGCTAGCATGATTTCTAATGAAGAATGATCTTCGTCGAATAGAATACAATATGACGGAAAATAGTTTCAAGACAAAATGAGCAGAAGACGTTGCTTATGGCCGAAGTGCCATCATAGATTCTAACGACGACTGCAAATTACCTAGCCACAGCCCAATAAGATATGAAATTGGAGGTAAATATGAAACTAAAAGGGCCACCGAATAATAAAAAAAATACGAAGAGTTGGATTAACCTACTCATAGAATAACGAGGAAGGATAAAATTGATAAATTTATATAAAATCCGTTTGCTTATGTTTACGTTTTTGTTGTAGTTCTGTCGTTTTCGCATGTTGGTTTGGTTTTGAAAAATTGAATTTATTGTGTCTTTTAGTTAATGCTTGTTATTATGATTAGTTCTGCAGCTATTGCTTTAGTTTTTGTAGATATACAGTCTGTTTAACTAGAAAACCACGGCGATTTTTACATTAGTATTGTCCAGAACTGGAAAAGGTTTGCATGAGTGAAAAATACAGATGAAACACTGCGACCTAGTACCGGGTCCATTTACCTACATTATTGATTACAAACTGGCACCGATTTGGCATACCTTCAATTAGATTTTCGGCATACGCGGCGGTAAACGAACGCCATATTTTTTTAAGCTTAGCCGACAACTACTTGACCGTCAAAGAATGACTTGCCTGCAACTTCAGCTTCATAGAGACCCGGGCGTTCTCAATGGAATTGAGATCTGGAAACTGTGACGGCCACTGCAATGTCTCGATGTAATTTTCTGCCTTCCACTGAGTGCAGAGCCGACTGCGGTGTTTCAGAACATTGTGTTCTTGAAGAATACAATGAACCCCATTCACTGTGACCCACTTCCTTGCAAATGTTAATAGATCCCTTCGATATAATTTAATCATTCTTTGAAGTTTAATATGCCGGTAAAGGTGTATTGTTTTCCGAATCCACACGAATTTACACAACTCCACACATGAACTTTTACAGAATATTTCACATTGCGTTGAATCCTTATACTTCCACGTATTGTCCAGCTTTTCTTTCTAAGAAGCCATGCACAGAAAGATGACTCGTTTGTGAAGACGATATTGCTCCGACCCCGAACAATATTCGCCTGGGCCCACTGAAGTCGGTTATGTCTTTCAGACAGCAGGGGTTTTACTTTTGTACTACGCCGTGTAATGTTATTTCCACCTAACCTCTGTCAAATGGTCATTCGATGCCGTTTTTTTTTGTTGTACAGACTGTATATATCACTTAGTGCTAAGCTTATTTAAGAGTCGGGCAATATGTTCGATATTGCTAATCAAAGTTCTCTTATAAAAATAAAACATCGATGATGAATTAATAATTCGCATGTTTTGCAATAATTCGTTTTGTTTGTTCGTGATATTTGACTTAAGAGCAGTACATATTCGAATCTATGACTAACATTTTAATATGAAACGTCAATAAACATCAACAAACGGATTTTACAATATGGTGGCTTCGAATACCTTTAATTCAAGGCCTCCAAACAACGCTACGTCGTTAATAGAAAAATTTCAGATTATTTTGTAATACAGTCTACGAAATTGTCTTTATGGAAAAAATGGTTAGAGCTTTTTTATGAAAAAAAAAAAATCATGAACCTTTCAATACAATATTGTCATAAGGTGCCCAGAATCAATACCGAAAAAGTTGATCCTCTTGAAATATCAAGTCCTTATTTACTCAAACTCATCACTCAAATATTCCTTAATGATTTATAAGTAATATGTACACGTATGACAACAAGTTCAAAATATAAAAATGGTAAAAGTTATACTTGTGATTCACAAGAAGAACACCAGGGTTGTCCGACACGGATTTTAATGAATTCCAACTATGTTACAAACGAATCTTTCGTTAGTACCCAGGTACGCGTTTTTATCCTAACGCGCCCTAGTTTCTGAGAAAATCAACTTTGCTTAACGCGTTGAATGAACGCGATTGGTTCATTTCTTTATATCGATAATGTTAGTTTCCCAACAAGCAACCCTGGTGTTCCCCTTGTTAAATCTGATAAGGTTACTTTTTTTTTTGAACTGCTAGTGCTAACATCTATTTAGAAATCTAATCCGAAAAATATAAAATTTATTTTTACCATAGACTCAAGAGCAGAGGCGATATTCACATGTGCCACAATTTTGTTTACGATTTGACAATCTACAAATTCCTTGTTTATGCTGTTGTTAACAATTACCGATCACGCTTATATACATATATATGTACTGGTAACTGGTGTGTTTAGATGATATATTTGTTTCCTAATGAGATTGACAAGAATTTCATGTGCTGGCAAGAATTATACTGTTTGTGTTTATTTTTTATAGAAAGCATGTATGTACACTTCTCGCAGGAAAAATTGGGACAGGAGCAATCGAAAATGTTGATTTTTTTGTGATGTAAATGAAGTTTCGAAATAACATATTCACTTATTAAATCCTTGAATCAATTCATATTGTTGAAGAGTAAATTCTTGCTCTGAAAGCTTTATTTACACTAAAAAAATAAAGATCAAATTTGCAGGTGTCTCAATATTTCCTGCGAGAAGTGTACATATCTACGTTACTTCACGAGCAGTTGTTGAAAATAAATTTAGCAGTAGCATACGCAAAACGTAAAAATGCTTGCGACATACATTTACATTTTTTTATTACCTCTACGTTTTCATATTAAGAAGGAATAAGACATCAAGAGAGCGAAACATTCAGCATATTTTTTACAAATCAAACGATATCGCAGCATGCAATTTAATAAAAAGAACAGGGGTCGAGTTTAAGAATTTCTTTTGTTTAAATAATGAGATTTTTGTATTACTACTCTCGTACTTCGCTCGAAGTAGTCATCTTATAAAAGGATTTTACTTGTTCGTGTGTTTGGAATCTAAGCCACGAAGCTGCAGAGTAGCAAATTTGGAAGTGGAAGAAAAAGCGGGGGCAAGTAAGATCATCGTTTTTACGTTTGTCGGAATAAAAACGTCAGAGTCGGTGATTGTCGTTGGTTCGTTGTTGTTCCCTTCTGCCATATAACAAAGCACGTTTAGACGCACGCAAGTAATATCTCGGAGTGTATTATACGGGAAAACTTTGCTGCCATCTGTTCGAACGGACAGTGGCCATACAATGGATCGAAATGGGGTACCTCAACACCTGTTGGTATAACAATAGTTTACAGCTGTTCGTGTGCTGAAAACGTCAACATCTTTCAATTTATTGTGCCGGAAGGTATAGCGTTCTTTTGCAAAAGTGTTTAGTCTCGGATTGCAGCAAAGAAGTAATGAAAATTACTAAGAAAATGTACACCTATTACTCTAATGAGTAATAATTAAAGATGCCGTATGTGATTCTTTGAGTCTTGTACCAGCTTTGCTCTTGTCACGTACATGCAGCGTGATTAGGTTTGCTGTAATATAAACATATCTGTTGGTAATATCTATAGTACTATCTGGTATTAAGCTGGTTTTACATTTGTCAATTTATTGATCAATTTCTAGAACTTACAATTAGACGACTTGACGTCAAGTTAAGTTTTTACATTTGTCAATTTCAAGTTCAATTTTAAGTTCAATTTCTAGTTCTAGTTCTCTTCAATTTTAATCTTGTAGCTGGTAGCTTTACATTTATCAATAAATAGATCAATTTAATGAAGTTGGGTAAGTTCTAGAAATTGAAGAATTAGAACATGTTCTATTTTTGCGTCAATTTACAATTTTATAGTAATTTTTGTTTTAATAGTGGATAGTGACCGACAGTGCTAACCTGCGACACTTGTATGAAAGTATGTAGTTCTAAACTTACTTTAATTCAAATTTCAACAATTACAATTTGTTGAACGACAATGTAATATTTGTAATTATGAATTACTAAATTCATATAGATTATCTGAAATTCTGAATTTGCAGCATAATGCAGAGAGTAAGTTCAAAATGGCAACGAAAAATGTTAACAAATTTAAGAAAAGCTGTATTCTCCTTAATGTTACTAAAAATGAAAGATGTAGAAAAAGCAAGAGTAACAAGGAGGTGGTGGGTTAGACCATGGTTGATTGCGAAAAAGGGAAACTTAAATTTAGTAGAGAACGATTTTCAGCAGATCCTCAAACTATATACATATATCGCTTAGACTACAAATATAATAAGTAGGTACTCTCTGAATTATCGTAATTACCAGGAATAATCAGCTGTGATAAACTTGTACACATTAAAGGTCTTCATGTGATCCATCTATGATGTGATCTTCACTCACATCACATAACCTTTTAACATAGGACATG